>JANHGD010010815.1:130508-141357 GCA_027560375.1 Imantodes cenchoa
GTATGTTATATGTGTAATCTTTTTTAATAATTATACTTAATAAAAATTATTAAAAAAAAAAAAAGATGGCAGCGCCCAGCGGCTCCGAGCAACGGCTGCGGAGCCATTGCTCAACATTTGGGTCGCTACCGGGACGGGACACGCCCCCGTTCCGGTAGCAACCCACTACTGGCCCAGGGGAAGGTGGACCTGGATCTACCCACCAATTTAAGTGAGTGGCTAAAGGAAGCGCTAAAAACTGATGACTGGTTCATGTCCCACTCAAATGAGTGTACTGTACGTGATGGCCTCGCGTGGGTGGGTGATGACCTCGCGTGGGTGGGCGCTAAGTTGTATGTCCCCTCCAGTCTTAGGGGAGCTGTATTACAACAAGCCCACAATTAGAAAGCTGCTGGACACTTTGGATTCGTGAAAACATTACATTTAGTTAAACAGCAGTTCTTGTGGCCAACTTTGAAAAAGGACAGAGGCTTACATCACTAGCTGTCCTGTGTGTGCTTCTGCAAAGAAGCCACCCAGAAAGCCACGTGGATTACTCCAGAATGTTGCTAGACCTGGTGTTCCTTGGAAATAAATATCCATGGACTTCATAGTTAAACTACCCAAGAGTGATGGCAATAGTCATTTGAGTGATCACTGAATTGTTCTCCAAGCAGGTACATTTGCTCCAAGATTCTGTCAGCAAAAATGTTGGCTAAACTGTTTATTCAACATGTGTATAGGCTACATGGTGTTCCTGAATGAATAATTTCAGACAGGGGGTCCAATTCACCTCCCACTTCTGCAGGGATTTCCTACAGTTGTTAGGCTCCGCCCAAGGCTTAAGCTCCGCCCATCATCCACAGACTAATGGAGCTTGTAGATGGACAAGCTAGAACAATACCTCAGGTGTTATGTGAATTACCAGCAAGATAACTGGGCACACTTACTGCCATTTGTAGAGGTCGCTTATAACTCCATACATAGTAGCATGGGTTTTACCCCATTCAGGGTGGCTTCCGGTCAAGACTTTCTACCCATTCCAGAATTGCCGCAAGAGAAGCCTCAAATCCCTTCCTTAGTGGGGTGGATTGAGCAACTTTTAGCCACCCGTTACTCATAAGGTGCTAGATGAAGCTCACCGAGCACATAAAAAACAAGCCGACAAGAAAAGGGTTATGGTGAAGGAATACCAAGTGGGAGAAAGGATGTTCCTCTCAACTAAATATCTACAGACTACCTAGAAGTCAAAAAACCTGGGGCCTAAGTATGTGGGATCTTTTTCTATTGTGAGAACTGTGAATCTGGTCACAGTACAATTATAGGTACCCAAAACCCTTAGGAGGATCCACCGTGTTTCATGTTAGTTTACTAAAACCCAAACATACCTCCTTACTTCGACCAGACCAACCCACCCCGCCTGTTCCCTTACTCATTGAATGAGAACAGCAAGTCAAGGTCAAAGAGATCCTCGATTCTAGGAAACAGGAGAAAAGTACAGTATTTGGTGGCCTGGAAACTCTTCCCCTCCTCTCAATCTGAATGGGTGAGTCTCCTCCAGGCCCATCGACCAGACAATGTCGGCTGGCGGGGCTGCAGGGGAGAGCCTTCTCTGTGATGACCCCGACACTTTGGAACCAACTTCCGCCGGAGATCCGGACCTCCCCCACCCTCCTGGCCTTCCATAAAGCTCTCAAAACCTGGCTCTGCCAGCAGGCCTGGGAGATTGGGGCGGGGTAGGATTTATTATTAATTAATGAGATTACAATCTCATTTGTAATTCCACTTTAACTAACTTATCTATTTTATAATCCACACCATTATTGGTTCCATTATTCCTGCATCAGATTTAACATCTTTTGGACATAAGTCTATCCACAGAAGAGACATTATTGCTGACACTTCTGAAAATTAGCTACTGTCTGGCTCAATTTTTCAAAAAAGTGAATTATTTCTAATGTTATAGCATTTGGGGTCATTTTGGAAATTCCCACATTAATTGAAGAACACAGTTGTTTATACTTTTCTTTTTCTGCCTGGAATCTTTACTCCTTTAATTCATAAAGCTCAAGTTGTTATTTTGAATTAAGAAAGGCAAAAACATTCTCGTTCCAATGAGATGCTGTTTTATTTAATTATTCAAACTTTTATAGTAAAAGCCCGAATTCCAAAGCTGTCTGGACCTTAATTTGTTTATACCTTTCTTAGATCAAACTTATTTAACCTTTGGCTGTTTATTTCCAATTCTTTAATTTTATTAACATAGTAAAAATATTGTTCAAAGGGGAAAATAAACTCACCAGTGGATTTCCAAACTTTTCACTTTGAATATATCTACTAGCCTTAAAATAGTAAATATGCAACCACTGAAAATGATTACAAAGTAAGGATAATGAACTCAGTGTCCTTTAAAAGCTCTACCACAGTTGTGAGCAAGATGGCTGGTTCCTTCATTTCCTGGCTTTTAGTCCCATGGGAGACGGCTATCCTGCAGTCTTCTCACAAGGAACAACCATGCAAACCGTAAGTAGGTGATCTATGACAAGGTTATCAAATTCAATCACATCACATGACGTATCAAAATGTTTTTTGCATTTTCAGAGCTGGAGTGGGCGTAGCCTGCATGTGACTCATCCAGCCCATGGGCTGCCAGTTTGACAGCCCTGTCCTATCATATCCTTATCCAGAGAAGTTCCAAAGAACCTTTATTTGTTGGTTCTTCAGTCTGTCATGCCTCCACCTGAAGTCCAAGATTATCAAATTTTATACTGCCTAGGAAATAAATGACTTAGCCAGATATTAGAAATGCAATATACTGTATGTCAGGGTTCCAAAGAACGCCCCCAACAAAAGAAGACTCCGAGGCTTTAAGTTCCTCAAAGTTCCATTTTATTAGAGATGTCATAATGGCACATCTGGGAAAGCCCAAATCTGAAAGCTTCCAGGTTTTCCCAACCCAAAAGAAAGTCCAAGACCCTGCCCCAGCACCCACAAGTCCATCACATGGTCCAATCAAAGCACTGTCCCAAGTGGAGATGCCTCCCAGGCACAGCCATCCAGGTGCAGGGCAGAGTGACCTTGACTCTCGGAGAAAGGAATGTTGTTATCACAATATATCTACCCAGCTCCATACAATCCCCCCTCCCAGTTTCCCACAGCACTAAATGTGGCAGGCCTGAAGATCCAATGCCCAAGATGGCTTCCAGGCCTGACAATATAGATACAATATACATCTTCCCAGGGAGACATTCTACACTTACAGAGTCCTCTCTAATGCATTACCTTTTCTGTATACATATCTGCTGCTATACAATGTACAGGATGAAAAGATAAAGTTTAGTCATCTCTATCTTGATGACAACTCAGTTCACTTTTATTACCTCATAGCAGTTTCATTAAATGTTAAATGGGATACAACTGAGCCATAAATATTGCCAAAGAGCAAACATCTTCATCTATTTATACTACTAAAACTCTCCTATCTGGTCATAACCTTCAATTGGGCAAAACCATGCACCATAGGACAATTTTTGAACTAAGATATCTCAAGTAGGCTAACTTTAAAATACATCCAAAATCCAGGACTGTTATTCCAGTGGGATTGAAATTTCAAGGACTTCACATCATTTGTATTGGCAAAGTTGTGGCAATTGCATCACTGTGCTGCCAGAGTCAGCCAGTCACATAATTGTGATTTCTGATGCTCCTCCCAACATCCCACAAGCAAAGTTAATGGGGAAGCTGGCAGGAAGTTGGAATTCATTCCACTTTCATTGCTTTTTGGCCTGCCCATGGCTATTCTATATTGGTTTTGATAAGTCCCCATGAAATGACCCAATGGGCCATGGTTTGTCTAGTCTTTATTTCTAGAAACAACCAGCCAAATCATTGAATATATGCAATGCAACTGCTGGTTCAGAAAGATAGCATCTAGTGCCCCCAAAATCAAAGAGAACATAATTGCATTCTTCTTTCTCTCTCAGTAACATCATCACATACTGTAAAAACCAAAGCACATTTTCCCTAAAGCCAGACTTTAAACTGACACTGCTCTCTCTGAGGAGTACAGAAACCAGCCAGCCCTCTTTTTCCTATTTAAATGTAACAAGCTAAATGTAACTTTTCACAAGACCACAATTTCATCACCAATTCCTCCTGCAAGACGCCAGAATTCAGACTCCCCCAAAATATACCTACACAGGAATTGTATATCCTGGAACCGATAGCAAAGAAAGTTTCCCTCCAAAATCCCCCTCCCTTTTTTTTCCATATTAAAGAGCTTTTGTTCTTTTGAAAACCAGCAGAAATCTAGGAAAATGAACCCAAAAAAATGGGAATAGAAGCTGAGAAAAGAAACAGGATATCCTCCACCTCCACAGCAGCCTCAGGATTAACTGAATCCTCAAAAACCTGGAAGAAGTAAAGGAAGAATGGAGACTGAGGGGATTATCAGAAAAAAATGGCTATTTTTAAAAGGATAACCAATATTTAGCATTCATTTTTAGTTTCTTCTCTTCTCACTATTATTTCTGGCATTTATAATCACCGAGCAGAGTTAATTGTGTGGTTTATTCAGCTTAGTACCTATAGCAGAACCCCTCTAAATTAGGGACAGACCAACGTTTTTTTCTGCCTAAAAGTTTATGTTCATCTGTCAGCTATATTAGGAGAATTTTATAATTTTTCCAATACTTTTTTTGCAGTAACTACCTAAAGATAAAAAGGCACGTTTAGACTTCTTTCTTAAGACTGGTTTTACTTATCTCTTGTGAAATTCACTCAGCTTCCAGAGAAGGGGGAAACATATTTTTCTTAGCCACATGCTTAACACTTGAGCCAGGAAATCATGTTACAAAATTGATTTCATTTTTTAATCAGCCTTCTTTTGCTGGCAATTAGTTACATAGGTTGTTTGATCTGTCACATATCAGGATTAAGGAGAATACCTTTAGCTGATTTGAAGGGTAAATGATTGAATTACCTGGAAGACAGATTGCCTCAATAACAACTGTATGTTTATTGAATCTGTCCAAGAATTCTGGATACTAATTGAATGAACAATATTCAGTAACATAATGACACTAAATGTGGATGTCATGTTGAATTCAAGTGATGGTAATTTTGGGCAAGTTTAATTCTTTTTCAAGATTAGCTGTCAGCTAGGTGAAACTATTGGGGGGGGGGGGTTAAGAGAACCTTTCTTGCTTATCTCCTGAGCAGCTGTATTTTTAAAGTCACATTCACTAACACCATGGTGTTTTTTTTTTAAGAAACACAGAGCACACGTGTCAATCACATTTATTCAATACAAATACATAAAACAAGGTTTGAATACAGATTTCCTGATTTATTGCCATCAAGGATAAAATATTCCTGACTTAAATGTCAAGCCACAACGTAACCCATCTATAAATTGAAAAATTCAGAACAGGGAAACAGAGCAAAGGTAGTACTTGTCATGACCAAAACACTACTGATAATACAGTTCCAGGTTCATGCCATCATGGATTTCATCTGAAAGTAAGGAGTTAAGATTAATCTTTACAAGAAAATATTCATGAGTACTGATTATAAATAGGCTTAGCCTTTGAAAGTATCAAGCCAAAGTGACCATCCTTTGGAAATACTGTCAATGCTGTTCAGATATATGCAGACATATATATTTATTATATGACCATATGTTTGTATAATGCCCCAAATATCTTTTTTTCCAGTTATTCAAGAGATTTAAAGCCCAATTCTATTTTCTTGAGATAAAGAACGGTAGTGCACTTGTTAATTAGTATCAAGATCTACAAATTCCATTTCTTTCAAAGCTCAAGATGACAAACACAGAATAGCATGGGGATCAAGCAACAGGATACACAATTCCTAAAAATTAGCGTATGGAGTCTTTCTATCAATTTTAGTCTTAAAGTCTTGACAGAACTGGAAAAATTTATTTTGCTGAGAATTCCGGGCTCATAAAGGAAACATACTGAATGGAAAAGGCTTGGGAAATGGGAAAGATATAAGTCTAGAAAGCCTTAATTTTCAATTAGAATTGTTGAGTACAAAGCTTCATGCCATGTCTCATTTTCAATATTTTAGAAGTTGTATATGTTTGGAAGAGAGCTGTTTCACATAAGTTTAAAAAAATGTCTTAGCAAAATTTAGTGCTCAAAACAGTTCAGCATATCTTTAATTTTGAGACTGAAACATTCTGATCTTAAAATAGGCTGCTCTGTATATCCCAAAAGTGGCTCAATCTCACAACAAAGATAAAACAGTCAATTTGCAGAACACTTTCAATATACTTGAAATGGATGTTTTGATGGCATAAATATTTTGACAATTGAACAAGACATTCCGGGGTTGGAATATTTCAGCATCAAAACATTATGTGGAAAACGTAGTGTGTGTGTGTGTATATATATATGTGTGTGTGTGTATATACACACACACACACACACACACACATACATACATATATATATATGTATATGTATGTATACATACACACATATGTTAAAATGTCTGAAATATCTAAAAGGGGATACAATCAATTAAGATTATGTTTTTAAATATGCGCAGGATAATGATTTCGTATTTGACCAAAACTTAAATACCTCCCCCAAGAATAACTAGCCATGGAAGAGAGAGGTAATTTTAAAGAAAGTTTAAAATGTCACATTTTCCTTCTCTAGTCATCTGACATTTTCTTCATTAATGTCAATCTTTTAAAGGATACAGTCTGCCAGCATCACATGGTCCTTGAAAATTGTATACCTATAATATATATAAAAATATAAGTATAAAAATAATAGCTGTAGGTTGTACACAGTTCAGTAAAAATAAGTCAATAATTATCACAATCAATACAATCAGGCCTCAACTTATGACTTATACTGGTAGGCCTCGACTTATGACCGTAATGGAGCCTGCTTATCATGGTCATAAGTTGTAATCATCATAAAACAGACCTGATTTTATTACTTTTTTTCATAGTGGCCATTCATTCATGTGACCGTGGGGGAGGGAGGAGAACCACCATAACTTCAAATCTTGGTCATACGTAAATAAGTTAAGTTCATAATAATTTTAAACAGTCACTAAGTGACTGGTCATAAGTCGAAGATTACCTGTATAAACAATCACAATAAAATGAAGGGCCAATCAGCATTAAAGAGCTGGCACGGTGGGGACCATCACAAATTTGTTCCGTTCCAAAGTAACTCATCCATCAAATTGTATCAACTTAAATACTGATACAGATTATCAGTCTGCTGCTAGTCACAATTCAAGGTTGTTTCTCTTTCAAGCATGAATCTGCTTGTTACAATTTATTTCATTTTCATCAATTACATTCTGCAGTGGCTTCTTTCTAAGCTATGAGATACAAATATTTATTTTATTTATTTATTTATAAAATTTATAAGGACTCAGGGCGGCGTACAAGAATAAAAAATATAGAAAAATTCAACAATATTTAAATAGCCCTTGACCTACGATTGTAATGGAGTCATTAAGCCAGGCATCACATTATTGTATTGCTTAACGACTCCATTCATGCTCTTCCTAATGTGGTAAGTGGAGCAGGGTCATGGAAGTCCTAGGAGATCTAGAACAGGCCCAGCTCACAAGTGGCCTGCCCTGGGCCTTCTCCACCCAGAGGCATCCCATGCTCAGTTTCCTGCCTCTCTGGGTCCCTGTAAACTTTTGGCCTGCTTTCTTGCTCCATCAGTCCCCACAGGCCTTGGGCTTGCTTCCCACATCCTCTTTCCCATGTCCCATCACCGATCAGTCACTTGCCTTTTATTGTAGCTCTTCTAGAAGCAGTTACTTCAGTGTGTGGCCTTCCTACACAGTGGAAGCTGCATGGCTCCATCTCAGAAGCAGACACATTTTGGAACAGCCCCAATTAATTGCAGCTGTTACCAAATTGGTGCCCATTTCCAGGACAGAGCCACGTGGCCTCCACTGCACAACACAGTAGCTACTTCGAGAAGATCTACAGTAAAAGAGGCATCACTATTTGGCGACAGGAACATAGAGGAAGGTGAGACTCAGCAGGCTGTGAAGCAGGCCCAAGGCTTACAGGGACCCTGTGAGGCAGGAGGGAGGTAAGATAGATGATGGGCACTGCAGCATCCTTACGAGCAGTTGTAATGGCAGGCAGATTGCCAAGTGCCAGAATTTTGTTCATGTGAGTACAGGAGGCTGCAGCAGCCATAACTTCAAAACCAGGTAGTTAAGTAGTTTTGGAGAGGTCAATCAGAATTTTTAAAAGTTGCTAAGCAACCAGTTGTAAGTAAATGACAGCTGTAAGTACATTTCTATGAAGTGAATTTGAGATATTCTTTCTCTTTCTTTTCAGTAGAGGAACTTCTCTTTGTTATGACTAAATTGTGAAATGAAACTATCAGCAGAGGATATCATTGAAAATATTAAGTGTTTTTTCTCTTTTGCCACTGCTGGTTGATTGCTACCCAGCTTTTAAGCTACCAGTATACATACAGAGTCAGTGTGGAGTACAGTTTAAAGCACTGGCCTAAAAAACAGGAATTGTAGTCCTGTCTTAGGCAAACAACCTCCCCCCCCCTTGCACATTAAGTGATTTTGGGGCAGTAACTCTTTTTCAGCCCAATTAACCTCACAAAGTTGTTGTTGTGGGGAAAATAAGAGGCAGAAGACTTATGTATGTTTGCTGCCTTAACTTAGGCAGTTATGTATAAAAAGGCATAATAGTAGTATGTCAAAATCACAGTCAAGTGCAAAAAGGAACTGTCCTTGCAACAGCTTACATTCTATGACAATAATTTTAATACCATGGGACACCAATATCTGCCAATCAGGATCTGATGGGTGGATAAAGATGCCAAATCCAATCTAACAATCTGATTGACTAATCACCCGAGGAGCTATATTCAAAGCATGTTATGAGTATGTTGGAGAGCCTACTTACCACTTCTTCAGAACTATCTTGTCCCAACGAGTACCAGTCTGGGCAGCAATAAGCTTCTTAAGATCCCTGATGCAGTCATCCGTGCTGAGCAGTAATATTGGTTAAAGAAATGGATGAGAAAATAGGGCCTAGTATACCATAAGCACTAAAGAAGCTATTTGTTATGCATAACTTATCAGAAACAATTGAATCTCTTGTACAGTGTGAAATGGGGGATGGATGCAGATATACTGTACATTGCTCACATACAAACAGATGATCAAAGGACTATTGTTTGCATTTTCAAATCTATGCACAAATATATCTGCATGTATCGATTATAAACAGTCCCTAGATTAAGAACATCCAACTTGAGGACAACTCCTAAATGTGAACCTATTATTAAAAATAGTGGATAGCATTCTCCTTCCTTGAGCTGACACAAGCACTGAAGCTACACAATGCTTTCAGCAACTGCTTAAGCAAAATATACAGGTAATTCTCAACTTATGACCAACGATCCCCCTAGCGCTAGAAAACGGCGCACGGTAATTGCAAACTGCTGCGTGCCATCCTCTAGTCATGTGCGCGGCCACATGGCCGCACAGCCTCTAGTATTAGAAAACAGCGTGCAGCAGTTAGAAACTGCTGCGCGCTGTTCCCTAATTAGGTGCGTGGCCGCGCAGCTTAGAGGGAACGTTGCTTATGACCATAACAGAGCCTGCAATTCTGTTCATGTGATAGTTAAATGGGTCATCACATGACCAGACATGACCTTTATGACCTTTTTTGCAGTTATGAAGCAAACCCATTGTTTGCTGTGGGGTATTTTTTGCTGGAAACTGGAAGTTAATGCCGGTTTCCATAAAAAACTTTGTAAATTGTGGTCATGTGACCACAAGATGCCACAAACAGTCATAAATGTGGGCCACATGCCAAGAATCTAAACTGCTGTCATGTCACTGTGGGGGAGATGGCTGTTGGAAACGTGATTGCAGATCATAACCTTTTTCAGAGTTCATTGTAATTTTGAATGGTTGCTAAGCAATCCATCCATCAGTCACCACAAAAAAGAGCAATCATGAAGAATTCTTCACTCTCCCTCAATTTCCCATGCTACTAGCACAACAAAATTTTCATCTCCAAATTGGAGATTCCTGTAGATTCCTAAGATTCCCATCTCATAATATGGTTATGAAGTGAACAAGATTTCAACAGATTCCCATTATCTGGGCTCGTCTGATATAAAAAGTCCACACACACCTATTCAAATGCCAGGTTTTTGAGATGTAAAAAAATCAGACCAAGATGAATCTTTAGGGGGGAAACAACAAAAGAAAAAACTTACAATAACATGATTGTGTTTTTTTACATCCACTATATGTATAACATCAGAGAGAAGCAAAAAAAGTCTATTTAAGCCACATTCACACTCAAGTTAATGGTACCCATAATAAATAGCTTCAATCTAGAATCCCTTTCTTGCCATTTTACAGCCCCAAAGATCAGCTAAAAGGGAAATAAATTGCTATCTCAAAGCGGTTTCTTTGGTCTTGGATACTTGCACTTCACTCTAACTTTCTTGCCCAGCCGATCGTTGCAAACTACTTCAATCATCTTGGTCACAGCTTCACGTTCGGCTCTGCTAGAAAGCTAAACAAAATAATCAGTGTCAAAAAAATAAATAAGTAGAAATCCGGCAGTCTGATGTAAACACCGAACATACTTAAAAACCTATTTTAAGCAGAGGAAAGGGAGTTCTCAAGCTAATGGCCGATGTCCCAGCGTTTCTCAGCCCTGGCTGCTTGAAGATGCCTGAACTTGAAGGGGGCATGCCTAAGCGCACCAGCGTGCCTACCGTCCCTGACCAACTGTACCCATTTGTATGTACTCATTTTATGTGTTTATGGCTATGTTTTGCTTCTCTATATCCATTTATTTGTGCCA
>JANHGD010010815.1:175460-188577 GCA_027560375.1 Imantodes cenchoa
CAATCGTATTGGCTCTTGCCATTCCATTGGATTATTTCAGAGACGTGGAGAGGGGGGATCTGCTGCTTGAGTAACAGCCTATCTTCCATACTAACCTACCTAGGCTTCATGCTCTGGAGAGTCCAGAGTATGATACCAGTCGTTCAAGACTGAAGGATGCCAATGCAATATTAAAGAGCCCAAGTAAAGAACAAAAAACCTTCCTACTTAAAAGGCCCTAAGAAGGAAAAAAATGAATACAAGCAGGTTGGTTGCCTTCCTTCCTTAAGACAAGTTAAGATTTTATTTATTTATTTATTTATTTTTTATTAAATTTCTATACCACCCTACTCCCGAAGGACTCAGGGCGGTGCACAGCCATGGATAAAAACAAGTATCATAAAAACATTTATAAATACAATAAAATAATAAAAACGAATTAAACCAATTTGGCTGATTTTAAAATCCCCATCTAAAACCCTTAAAATCCGTGAATCGGTAATTTAATACTTCAATAATTCGATGATTAGATCAGGCCGGCTTGACAGAATAAAAAAGTCTTAAGTTCTTTTCGAAAGGTGCAGAGATCCATGATCGTCCGTAACTCTGGGGGGAGCTCATTCCACAAAATGGGTGCCCCCACAGAGAAGGCCCTCCCCCTGGGGGCCATCAGTTGGCATTGTTTTGCCAACGGCACCCTGAGGAGCCCCTCTCTGTGGGAGCATACTGGTCGGTGGGAGGCTGTTGTTGGTACTTGTTGGTAATGGACGTAATGAAGTTGATGTCCAAATAGGTGAGAAAAGTATAAAAGAGCTTTCCAACCAAATGAAAAGAAAAGAAAGCCGCAGCAGAGCTACGGACCAGTAACTGCTCCGGAGTTATGAGAAGGAAGGGAAAACACTGTTGCTTAGCTACAAAGAGGGCATTCAAATACTTAGCATTCCATTTCCATCCATGCATATGACAATAATCCCACCCTTAACTCTTGTAACCCTTGCATATTTATGGGAATTTTGAGTGAGATGACTCAAGCCAGATTAGGGACACTGACTTTCTGGAATAAACAACATTCATTTATTCTCCTTCTCACTCCGCCCTACAGTCTGATATGTCAGGGCAAATTACAAAGGGTCAAATAAGGCAAGCACAGCAGAGGGCAGCACCAGCTATCTCAAAAAAAAGCTAAGCAGGGTTGGATCTGATTTGGAGAGGTGGCCACCAGGGAATCCCGGGATTCTTTGTTTGCTGCTGGCAAGCAACCCTTGGTGGGGAAGGAAACAAAGCCAGCAAAATCCACCAATCACCTTGTTTGTAAAATAAGGCCAGCCCCGTTTTTATTATCATGGCAGATTAAGGCTCAGCAATCTGGGCCGCAAACTCTATGTTCATTTTACTACCAGGTCAAGGGTCAGTAGGAGGAACTTGAAAGTAGTTGTCTATCTTTAACACAATAAAGTTTGTAGCTGAAGAAACAGCTTGATCAGATTCAAGGAAACAATTGGACGGACTGGAAGAGCTTTTCCTCACAACGGAATGGAAGAGCTACCCACCAATTCCCGAGTGGGCACAAAACAATATTGGCCTAACACTAGCTGTCCCCTCTGCCCTCTGCCAATTCCCATCCTCCTTCTGTTGTGCCTCTTTGAATCCCTCCCTAACAAATAGGGTTATCCTGATTGACCTGGGTGCCAGTTGTGTTGGGCAAGGCAATTGGTTTATTCCGCTGGCTTTTCTGCCATCCTCTTTCAGCAAGTTGCCAGGCAGCACACACACACAAAAAAAACCCCTGAAAGTCAGCGTTCTACTCAGGGGTGGGTTCTACTTACTTTTCTCACCCGTTCGCATCGTGATGGAAGTGCACGTTTTGCGCAGGAGGGTGGGCCCACTTCCAAGCACACAGAGAACCAGATCTGCATGCACAAAGAAAACAACATGGAAAAAACTTCAAAACACACACACACACACACACATATTTCCAAAAAAAGATGACGGTGCCCACGGATCAGCACCAACCAAACTGGGTCAGTGACATCACCAGCGGGTTGCTACCGGTTTCTGACAGGAAAGTCTGTGCAATAAAAATCAAAATTAAAACCAGTTAAAAACTTAACAGAAGAGATGAATTTTGCCATTCTCTTTAAGACTGAGCGGGTGGAGAGGGAGACTGTTCCATGGCCTAGGAATTATTATTATTTTTCTTTATAAACCTCCTGGAATATTCAGAACGACACAATATATCAATGAAAGTTTAGGCACAATCAATAAATACTGCCGGTTACAGTATATAGAACCAATGATGTGGCTGAATTTAAAACAATCTCCATTATTCTCTCAAATTGAATTTATGTATTGATTTGAAGAAATTCTATGCCCACCTATGTATTTCATATAAGGATTCCAGGCAGTTCCAAGCCATCAGTAAAAATAGGAATAAAAACAAAGCCTCCCTTCCCAGCCATTTCCAGACCAAACAGCACCCTCATTCAACCCCCATTCAAGCCCAGAAAGAATAGCCAAGCCTTCATAGCCTTCTTGGAGGCAAAAACAGTTAGGGATCTATCCCATTTTGTAACCAATGTCAACCCTAAAGATTGAGTTCATAATGTCTGCCATGGCCCATGAAGCTAGGGCAGACCAGAAGAAGGCTGATCCAAGCCCTGGACGCCCATATTATTTCTGTAATTACCAGGCCTCTTGTACTGCTTATGAGTTTGCGATTGTATGTTTGGTCATTTCCCCACTAGTGGCCTATAGCATTTTATTGGCTCATCCCGCTGCTATTGCACCAAAATAACCATAATGAGAACAGGCTTTAATTAAATTGCTGCAGTGCTGGCTAGGTGATGCTATAAAATGCTATAACTCGCTAGTGGGGAAATTACCTCCTAAAAATACCATAGTATCAAAGCTGCTTTCAGAGTTAAACAACTTGCTGATTGAGCTGAAGCTCAATCCAACAGCCAGCTTGAATATATGGTTGTTTCTTTTATTTATTAATGTACTAATGTCCTTTTATGACATCTTAATTAATACGACTTTCATCTTGCAATTGATGAAACATTATTTAGAGTAGTTAAAATAAAAAAGGGCTAATGGAAGATCTCCCCATTCTTGCAAAAGGGCATTAAAGTTGGAAATAAAGTTGTCTAAATAAATGAAAAACTAATGGAGTAGTTGGTGAAAAATTCATAGATATTGAATTTGAGAACTGTGCTGGTGATGATTGGTCAAAAAAATATCCTGGGCAGCTCAATGAAGACGTCCACTTTAGGTATGAGGTTATTAAGGAAGGTTATTGACAAAAATAAATCTGACAATTTCTTATTCATGTCTTTATACAGAGGTATATTGTGGCCTTAGTTGGAATCTTCCATACAGAATCAGTCAAAGATTTTCAAAGTAAATTGTAAAGTACGAAAAGGACAACTGATGGAATCAAGAAGTGAAATAACACCTTCCTTATGAACATCACATTTGACGTTAACTCACGTAGAAAAGAAGACAAAGCTAAAGAAAATTACAAAAGTGAAAAAAGTGGATAGGGAAATATATAATGTTCCTACTACGAATAACATATCGGCAAAGATATTCTAGAAAATGTGGCTTTAGAATTGATATATCAAGTATCGCACAAATGTCCCTCAAGAAGGTTCCTTGCATAATAAGAGATGAAAGGATAAATAAGTGGAATTTTGTTTCAGTGAGTGATTTTTGGATGGCTGGAAATTATAGAACTGGAGAAGCAAATGCTACAGGCAGACATTTAACCAGAAACCAAGTAAAATTAAGACTTGGGAGAATCTTTTGTAGACTATCTCAACTTATGATTCAACCATCTTCATCCGTTCCCTTGTACCCTTCTTTATCTTGAAATTATTATTCCCTATATCCATGAATTCTAGATATCCAAAAGAGGAGGATTTTAAAAGAATCAGACCAGCATGCTGGACTTTAGAAAGGCAGCTTTTGATGAATTCCAATGGAAGGAGTTATTAAAAATCTCAAGATTTCAAATTTTAGAAATCCTGAAGGAGAAAAGTATCCCAAGAAGGTTGGGAAATCCTATGAAATGAGATACTGAAAATAATACAGATTTTACTAGGGTGGGAAATGGAGATATTTATAGAGATGAATATAATTATATGTAGAGCTTTCTACAATGCTGAAGAGGAAAAACAAAATGAAAGCAAATACATATAACAACAACAACACAACTGCAAAATAATGCAGACTCATTGTCCTCACAAACTGTAGAAATTGGGTCATGCAGGCTAATATTCAGAATGACCTGAGGCCCATGAGAAAACAAAAAAAAACAAAAATGATTCTTTGGGTATGCCATAAACAAACAGAAAACGAAAAGGATATACATCTATTTCAAATAGAGAGTTAGCCTGGATGATGATGATAAGGCAGAATTTTCTGAAGTCTTACTTTTGACTAGGAAAATGGACCCCATGCATGATCATCGTCATGCCACAGGAGGAAAAGGTGAACAACACCTTAGGACAGGGGTCCTCAAACTTGGCAACTTTAAGACTTGTGGACTTCAACTCCCAGAATTCTCCAGCCAGCTGGCTGAAGAATTCTATGAGTTAAAGTCCATAAGTCTTAAAAGTTGCTAAGTTTGAAGATCTCTGCCTTAGGAGAACAAAGAAAGGGTAAGAAAGAGCTGAGCTAATTCAAATAAATTCAAATTCTCCAGGTCCAAATAGATTTCTAACCTAGAGTACTGGAGGAACTAGTGTAGATGTTCCCAACAGAAGCAGCCTTGATCAGCTCTAATAACTCCAGAAGGTCTTTCTGCTGGTGAGGTCCCAAAAGACTTGAGGACTTGAGGAAAGCAAATGTCATTCCTATCTTCTAAAGCAGAAGGATGAGGATCCAGGAAACTACAGATGTGTCTTCTTGATATCTATACTGGGCAAGTTCTTCAATAAGGTTATTAAACAGAATGTTTCTGGGTAGGCATGCTACAATTAACTGGAACCAGCATGGATGTGCTGCAAATAAATATATGATAGAATAAGTTTTTATCCTTTTTGTTATGTATCGGATATAGTTGTCAGTTGAAGTTCTCAGTCTGGTCCTCTTTTGGAGCAGGAAAATACTCTCTCCTGATTGGTTGTGGGCTGATCAGCTTCCCTATAAAAAGAGTTGTGTCAGCCAGGGAGCAAGAGTTCCGAACTTCCAATAGGCCCGTTGGGCCTGTTTTTCACCATCCATAGGCTCCGGAGGCTTTCCTGAAGCCTTGGGAGGGCGAAAACAGCCTCTCTCCCGCCCTCTGGAAGGCTGAAAGTCAGCTGGCCAGCACACACATGCGTGCTGGAGCTGACATAGGGCAATGCCTCACTGCCCTCAGATATGGCTCCGTGTGCCACAGGTTCGCCATCATGGCTATATACTCACGGCTATATACCAATATCAGAGAAATGAGACTTTATCAAGTCAAAGTGTACAAACTATTGCACAATATCTGCGATTCCCCCCTGGAAGCAAAATGAGACTTAGGATCATCCAATGCAGATTACAGCACTATATGGAAACAGAGATGCCAGATTTTCAACATAGATTTTTTTTTTAAGCCCAATGAACTACAGATATTGCTAATGATGCAAACAGAATACTTGAAAGAACACCAAAAAGAAATTAATGTAAGCTTCATTGATTGGAAAAACTGTAAATTTCTCAATCTGTGGTCTGCAGACTCCTGGTGAGGGGGTGCAATGTCATCACAGGAGGTCCACGAAGACTTGAAGAAATGTTATGATTTAACTCTTGAGTTAAGTCTTGGGGGTCTGTGGCCATGGACCATGGCCACAGAAGGTATTTCAAGAGGGTCCAGGTTGAGAACCACTGTCCTAGATTGTTATCAACTATGCTAAGCTGTTAAATGTGCTTAAGGAAATAGGGATCCAGGTCATCTCATGAAAAACTATGGACGGATCAGGAGACTAGCTGTATCTCAGTAAAGGAGACAAAGCTCTATACCAGTGATGGCGAACCTTTTTTTCCTCAGGTGAGGAAAGTGCATGTGTGCGCACTACCATGCATGCGTGAGTGCCCACACCCATAATTCAATGCCTGGGGAGGACAAAAATGGCTTCCGCCGCCCCCCGGAGGCCCTCTGGAGGCCAGAAACAGCCAGTTTCCCAACATCTGGTGGGCCCAGTAGGTTCTCCCTAGGCTCCAAAGCTTCCCTGGAGCCTTGGAAGGACAAAAACTCCCTCCCCCATCCCCCCGGAGGCTCTCCGGAAGCCAAAAATGCCCTCCCAGAGCCTCTGTGCGAGCCAAAAATCAGTTGGCCAGCACGCACATGCACATTGGAGTTGAGCTAAGGCAATGGCTGGTATGCCAGCAGATATGGCACCGCGTGCCACCTGTGGCACCCGTGCCATAGGTTCGCCATCGCTGCCCTACACCATTTCCGGCAGATGGCAGTCCAATCTCTTCTTGAAAGCCTCCACTGATGAAGCTCCTACAACTTCTGAAGGCAACTTCTATTCCTTGAGTTGATTGTTCTCCCTGTCAGAAAATTTCTAGGTTGAATCTCTCCTTGATCAGTTTCCATCCATTATTCCTTGTCTGGCCTTCAGGTGCTTTGGAAAATAGCTTGACCCTCCTCCTCACTGTGGCAGCCCCTCAAATATTGGAAGACTGCTCTCATATCTCCCCTGGTCCTTCTCTTCACTAGACTAGTCATGCCCAGTTCCTGCAACCGTTCTTCATATGTTTTAGCTTCCAGTCACCTAATCATCGCTGTTGCTCTTCTATGCACTCTTTCTGGAGTCTCGACATCTTTTTTTTATATTATAGTGACCAAAACGGGATGCAATATTCCAAGTATGATCTTACCAAGGCATAGTGATGACAACAGAGGAAGCCTTTTGATACCTACAGTACATGATGTCAGAGTATGAATATTCATGGACTGGAATAGATCAGCCAATGGGCACTGAATGGAGACATGGTAACGAGGTCAGCCAATGAATAAAGCGTAGCAACTAAGTCAGCCAATGGGAGCTGAAAGAGATCTGAGTCTGTGCAGAAGCTGCAAACAAGTCTTGGCGAATTGAAACTGAAACTAGTCTGTCGGCAACTCTGAGCTAAAACTAGGCTGATGTACTCCGCTTGTGTTTTGCTTGTAACTGCTACCACGTTTGAAGAATCTACTCTTGGTGTTGTACATTGATTGTATGTGTTATTATGTATACAAAGAAGTTAATGAATCCTGCTGAATCAGTTTACCTGTGTGTGCTTTTCTCGATTTAATTTTGCAACAAACTCCGATATATAAGCATGAGCATTTTGGCAGGATCTTTGAGAAGGCGATACTTCCTCATGTACAAGATCCATTTTCTCCTAAAGGAGAAGGTCCCCTGTCCTAAGGAGGTCCATCTGGGGGGTGTGTGAAACCAAGAAAAGGGGCCTTCTTTGTGGTGGCTCCCTCCTTGTGGATTATCCCCGCAGATATAAGATTGGCCCCCACTTTGCAAGGCCCTGAAGAGCTAGGTTTGCCAATGGGCCTGGTGAACACAGAGTTTGATGGAGCCTGATAGCCAGAAATTGGCTATCTTGAAGAAAAAGGCAGGAGGCGGCTTTCACAATGAAGATCTATTTATTTCAGTAACTCAGCTCAGATTGCAACTGGGGAAACTGGGCTGACTGGTTGTTCTCTAGTTCTGGTTCTGGTGAAACCCTAGGGAACTGCTAGGGTTCTTAGCCAATGGGAACTGTCCAACTCTCCCGCTCGCTGGCTGCCTGAATTCCACCAATCAGGTAGCAGCTGGTGCGGTCGTGAGGACTTAACAGAGCCCATCAATTGGTTTGACTGACGGTTGTCACCAAGGATGGTGGGATGGTTATCGTTCTTTTTTAGTTCTTTTTTTAATATGAGATTTTTTTTTAATCTTTGTAAGTCACCCAGAATCATTGAGAGTGAGTTGGGTGGCCACATAGAACATGGAATAATAGAGTTGGAGGAGACCTTAGTCCAATCTCCTGTTCAAGCAGGAGATCCTATACCAGTGATGGCAAACCTATGGCACGCGTGCCATAGCTTAGCTCCAGCGTGCATGTGCACGCCGGCCAGCTGATTTTTGGCTCACATGGAGGCTTTGGGAGGGTGTTTTCAGCTTCCGGAGGGCCTCAGGGGGGCGGGGAAGGGCATTTTCACTCTCCCCAGTCTCTACGGAAGCTTCTGGAGCCTGGGGAGGGCAAAAAATGGGCCTACTGGGCCCACCGGAAGTCAGGAAACAGGCCATTTCCGGCCTCCATGGGGCCTCTGGGGGGCGGGGGAAGCTGTTTTCGCCCTCCCCAGACATTGAATTATGGGTGTGGGCATTCGTACATGTGCGATAGCGCACGCACATGCGCTTTCGGCACCTGAGGAAAAAAAGGTTCGCCATCACTGTCCTATACCATCTTAGACAAATGGCTGTTCAGCCTTTTTTTGAAAGTCTCCAGTGATGGAGCACTCACAACTTCTGAAGGCAAGGCGTTTCGCTGGTTAATTGTCCTCACTGTTAGGAAATTACTTCTTATTTCTAGGTTGCTTCTTTCCTTGGTTAGAAAGTATAATTTTTCTTAACTAAAACTAAACAAATCTAAGTTTATATTGATTTAGTCTTCATCTGTTCCTTCATTGGTGAAGCAGCCACAGTCCAAAGCCATCATCTTAGATACTCCAACTTGAATCTACAAAAATCTACAGAAGGCTCCAACTGGAATCGTCAGTAGACGTGAAAAGTTCTTTCAAGAGCTGCATCTTTGGGAGGTGTCAACCCAGAGTTAAGATATCCAATTCCACGTAATGCAACTTCCCACTTTCGGTAGGGTCCCACCCCAAAGGGCTCAGATGCCACCAGGGCTCCCAGCTCTTCCGACTGAACTTTCTTGATTTGAGAGTGATGGTGTTTCACATCAATCAAGAGAGACTCTCGGAGAGGCGGGCATACGGCGTGGGTGGCATGTACAGCCTAGCTCCTCTGCCCTCACGTGACACCCATGCATTCTCACATGTGGAAATGAGGAATAAGCACATGCAGTACCTGATGATTTCAGAGTCAGGGAGCAGGCCTATGTGGTAGTGGGGGTAGGGAGCTGAAAGAAGGAAGCTTTTGTCACACTCGACAGGGGAATAATGTCTAGGAGAAGGTGGCTTATCACAGTATTTGTTCACAGTGCTGTAAACGGGTTCAGGAGGCCTGGTGGTAACAGAGAGACGAAAAACAGAGATTAGGCGTCTTTCGACATGCATCGATCGCACAGCTAACTGTATTCGGAGGCATGCAAAGAAGGTCGACAAGAGAAAGGGTTAGATACACACAATTCCTGCCAAGTGACGGCAATGCTAGTCACAACCATTGAGAGCGCAAAACGCACAGTACTGTACATGAGACAGCCAGAGGAAAGGAAACCGGTGACACGACGGTGGTTAGAACATTCAGGTCTTAGCTTGTCGGCCAGGCTCAGAGCTTCCTTCTTACCTTCCGGAACGCAAGAGAAGAAGGTTAATCCCCACCCCGAAATTTCTTTGCTTCACCAAGTGCATTTAAACTGAAAAGTTAGGACACACAGAACTTTAGCAGCCAAGGAAGTAAATTAGGAACACACCATGAGGGTCCAAGAGCGCAGACTGGCGTTCGGTCATCCGAATTTCGAAGGCTCTCGAGTGTACATTTTATGGGTGATGCACTCACAGGTTGTGGCCAACTGACACATATATGAATCCATTCTCTACTGTCGTTCGTGGTTTTGAGGAGAGTAAGGATACATAAGGTCAAACAGGTCCACAGCTGGCCTGTTAAGACGGTTGACTGGGTCACTCAGGATAGACCCATGTTACAGTTGTAGAACAATTCTCCTCTAGAAAAGGAACAGGCTACGGTAGAACCAGAACATTATTTCCCAATGTTTAGAATGGATAAGGATTGAAATGAACAGCATGGAATGTCAACTCCTCTTCTGCAGGCAACAAAAGTGAAATATTGTTATCCTTTTAAACTATAGGAGTTTTTTTATCTTGGATTTAGAAGGGGCCAGGTTCTATCATAGTATCTGAGAGCATAGTAGCAGATGACGTCCATTGGCTTGGGACAGGATTCATGATTTCAACCAGAAACTTAAAAAGTGAAGACCAGAACATTTGTTACATTGGGCTACCAGATTTGGGTTGTAAACATCTGGATATCTAGCTGCTCCAATTTAATATTCACATAAGTACATACTATCTACATAATTTGGGATATATGTGATACCCAGATGTGTACCTACATCTCTGGTCAACGAAGTGAATTTTTGAAGTCTCGTCTCAGTGTGTTTGTATCTGGACAGGGTGGGATAGATTCAGACTCGACCCTAGCAACATTGTGGGTATTTGGACCACTCTGAACTGAACATTTTCCAGTCTTTCATTGGGACCTGTACACAATTAGAGGGTTTCCCTGAATTTGAAGCTCTGCTTGAAGAGAAAGTGGTAGCTGGTCTAGGAAAGCGTTGGATGGATTCATCCTCTATCCACAAACTGTTTCTATACTGGGAGGCCTTCCAAACAGCCATGCAGGTGCTTTACACGTGGACTACAGCACTTCAGATGTGGATGGCTGCAATGTGTTCTAGGTGGGGCTGCCCTTGAACACAGCTCAGAAGCTGTTGCTGGTCCAGAATACAGAGGCATAGGTGGTTGAACCTTTATGAGATACACTGCTTACTATAGGCTTCCAGGTGCAATTCAAGGTCATCTACAAAGTTTTCCATGGTTTAAAAAAGTAAAAGTTCCCCTCGCACATATGTGCTAGTCATTCTTGACTCTAGGGGACGGTGCTTATCTCCATTTCAAAGCCGAAGAGCCAGCGCTGTCCGTGGTCCTGTGGCTGGCATGACTAAATACCAAAGGCACACAGAACGCTGTTACCTTCCCACCAAAGGTGGTCCGTATTTTTCTACTTGCATTTTTTACGTGCTTTTGAACTGCTTGGTTGGCAGAAGCTGGGACAAGTAACGGGAGCTCACTCCGTTACGCAGCACTAGAGATTCGAACCACTGAACTGCCAACCTTTCAATCAACAAGCTCAACATCTTAGCCACTGAGCCACCGCGTCCCTTGGTGGTATTGATCTTAACTAAATAAAATTTCTATTAAGGTTTACTGTTATGTCAATCCCACTCTTAAACCAGCAGTTTTGTAAATGGCCCCCAGGATATTTGTTAGGGTTAATCCCTCAGAAGGGTTATGTTTCCAGAAAACATGGCTTCATAATTAACAAACTGAAGAGCAAATCTACTCCACTCAAGGAGAATCATAGGTATGGCTTTGGGTTCCTGAACGTTTTTGGCCCTGAACTAAAGTGGCCAGGCTGCTGTCTTGCTCTGGAGGTCCTATTGTTGACAAGTGCCACACTGGTGATCTTGGCATCCCTCTGTGGAATGAACAGAACATCACAGAAGTTCTCCGATAGGCTCAGGCCCACTCCTGAACATCACAATGTTTTGAGATTTCTTTCTACTGTTTACAAAACTGACTGATTGTATCAAGGAGGAAGTCATTTTGGCAGGTGTCCTGTTGACTAATTGAAGGCTCTTATGGAAAACAAGTTGGGCTGGGCAACCAGGAATTAGTGAGTTTGGCAGAGATTCAAAAGTGGTGATGTTATTTTGTCCAGCCAGGGCATTGCCATTGCTGAATTCAGAGATTGAAGCTCAGATAAGGTACCTTCCCTGGCCAGGAATGAAAAAGGATGATTTAATGATATAGGAACATAACAGCTGGGCATTAATGATACCTGCCTGGACAAGGGTTTTTGCTTTGTCCAAGACTTGACTTCCTGGAGTTTAGGTGTTTTAGCAACTATGATTCTAAAGCTGGGATATTGGATAACCTAGTCCAAGGGTCATCTATGAACAATCTTCCTCCACTTCCTTAGACATATCATGGAACAAACTAGATCACTGCTGGTAGAAACCTAGTTTCTACTACTGATCTTCTTCTCTACAATAATCTTGGTTATATGCACCAAGACAAATTCCTTGTGTGTCCAATCACAGTTGGCCAGTAAAGAATTCTATTCTATTCTATTCTATTCTATTCTATTCTATTCTATTCTATTCTATTCTATTCTATTCTATTCTATTCTAAAACATATGAGGCCAGGGGTGACATGATAGCAGTGTTCCAATACTTGAGGGGCTGCTACAGAGAGGAGGGGTCAGGCTGTTTTCCAAAGCACCAAAAGGCCAGAAAAGGAATAATGGATGGAAGCTGACCAAAGAGAGGTTCAACCTAGAAATAAAGAGGAACTTTCTGATGGTGAGAGCAATCAACCAGTGGAACAGCTTGCCTGTGGAGGTTTTGAGAGCGCCAACACTTGAAACTTTCAAAGGGAGACTGGACCGCCATTTGTCCGAAATGGTGTAGGGACTCCTTCTTGACCGGGGGTTTGGACTACATGACCTACAAGGTCACTTCCAACTCTAATAAATAAATAAACAAAGGAAAATAAATAAAAATCCCTTTATTATATAGTTTCTATTACCTCCCTAGTTATTCCATGTGTCAATTTTGCTCACCTAATTCCCAGATTATTATCCTCTATAAATTCTACCAGACTAAAGTTACTGAATAAAGTCAACAAATTCCCTTCTAGGGAAACACAGAATTGCGAGAAGATTGAAATGACAACATTGAAACGTGACTGTCAAGCATAATGGAGGCAATCCCACAGCCCACATTTTAGACCCTCTCAGACCTCAACTTTGGTGTGAACTAGTGCTCCATTCAGCAGGAGATAGGTTATATGTGCCTGTACTTGAAGCTGGGCTGCAGGAACAACTTAAGGATGCTCCTAATGTACTGCCCATCCTGCTTTCCAGCATGTCTCTGAATTCCAAAATCTCATTGCAAGCATGTCAGTGGATTTTTCCCAGTCATTCATCTTGGGGCAGGCAGAATGCAATGTTTGTAACAATACATAATAAATTCATAATTAAAGGACAGATGATGATCCCAACCCTTCCAGCAGGAAGCTACATAATTATCATCACGACCAGACTTTAATGAGCCGAAGTGGTGCAGTGGTTAGAGTGCAGTACTGCAGGCCACTTCAACTGACTGCTAGTTCAGCAGTTCAGCAGTTCAAAT
>JANHGD010010815.1:188677-200447 GCA_027560375.1 Imantodes cenchoa
TGTGTGGCTCCTGGTGTTTTTTAACAACCAGTTGTCTGCCCTAATGACCGGCTAGGTAGGTGTAGCTGGGGTGTGTGTCATGTGACTGGGTGGGAGTGAGTGACATTGAATTGGCCATGCTCACCCAGGTTTTGTGGCTCCCGGTGTTTTCTTTTCTGTGGGAAATGAGTCCAAATGGCTCTTGGAGCGTTTAAGGTTGCAGACCCCTGATCTAGGAGCACTATCATCACAAGCACTGATGATGTTATCTAGTTGGATGATGCAAGGAAAAAAGCAATCTTAGAGAGCCCTGAGCTACAGGTATTTTCCTTTATTGGTGCTTCACTTCAATATAAACGTAGATCCAAGTTTGCGTGCAGACAATTGCACAATAAGAGAATGTCTGATATTTTTTTTCTTGTCTTTGCAATGAGTTGATGAAAAAAAGTTAGGTCTTAACTAGTGTGAGATTGAAAGAACTTTCTCTAAAGAGGGAGAGATTATCTTTACCTCTTCCTTAATTCTAGAAAGCTGAAAATTCCTTTCATTTTAAAAGAATAGCACCAGTCTAGATTAGCTCACATAATGCAATGCTTAACAGTTCCACAAGAATCTTCTGTATTTTCTATTCTCAATTTTTGATCCCAGATTGAACTGTTATTTATTCCCATATTGGTGTTGTCAGCAAGCTTAAACCAATTTGTGGACACTAAAGAGACCTGTAAATGGCTAGTTACAGTTCATAAATTCACTGTTTCCCCCATCTATTGTAGATGGGGAAAACATATCCAATTATTCACAAATGGAAATGATGTGGAAAACATATCCAACTATTCACAAATGGAGAAATGGATATGGATATCCAAAATATGATAGACATTTTTAAACTGAATATCTCAATACTTAGTTGGGAAAGAACACTTACTTTTCCAAGAATTCCAATTCTCCATAGGAAAATTCTTATTTCCATGACAAAATCACCAATGAAAACCACTGTTCCGGTTTTCAATGTCAATGGAATTTTACTTAGGAAAGTTCAGTTTTGCTTTTTTTTTTTTAAAGATAAGATGTAATGGAAGAATATGGCAACCTAGAAACAGAATGCAACTATAATACCTGTCCTCTTTGGCTCATTCCAATTCTAAACAGAATTCTTCTGGGATTTTTAAAGTGCAATTCTCACCAAAGGATCTTCTAGAAAAATCATGGTAAGATCTTCTCTACTTTTAGAATACATACCAGTAACTGGCATCATGTTCTTGAAATGTAATGTCCTTGTCTGGGTTGATAATTGTGGCCCGTAGATTTCAGAGTACTGTTTTCAACCCGTTCTCCATTTTCAACCCTGTCTTTACAAGACACATCGAGCATAGATTTTTCCAGCCGGAGAGCCTCACAACTGCTAGAGTCATTTTCACATCTCCATTC
The DNA here is from genome assembly GCA_027560375.1 of Imantodes cenchoa. Lineage (NCBI taxonomy): Eukaryota > Metazoa > Chordata > Lepidosauria > Squamata > Dipsadidae > Imantodes > Imantodes cenchoa. The sequence goes on from JANHGD010010815.1 coordinate 190,085, forward strand.
TTCTACAGCCTGCCCTTCAGGTTCACTACAAAGAGATGTCTGTGAGTTTTGTAGACTTGCGCCGATACTTCTGCATTGGACTCCTCCAGTTCTGATTTCCAAACCTGTGGAAAAGTGCAAGTCGTGACTTTCTGAGAACATTAACTGGTTCAGAAAGTCGACATCTCTGTTTGTGATTTCTGGACCTTCTCTAGAAGCAGCTGAGAAGTCATCTGCAAAGCTAACGGATTCATCCATAACGGAGTCCTCAGAAAGGAAAGTCTTCTCTAAGAGTCCAGAAGAAGCATCCGTTGTCATCCATTCTGCTGTAAAAATGGGCTTGGACATCGTTGCAGCTGGCCAGCTATCTCCACTTAGCTGAGAATCTCCAGATCCAGAAGAAGAGCCATAACATGTTGGAAAGGTGCCAACGGTCGAGCAGTTTTCATCCTTCTTCTGGAATCGAAGGGTTTCGGTGTAAGGAATGCGGCTGCTGCTATCATCCTCATCATCGCTCTCCTCACTTTCTTTTGATAAAGAATCCACTGAAAGAGTTAACTGGGCAGGTGTGATTTTCTGTTGCAGAATAAAGCAGACATTCATTTCGATCAAGTTCCTTTCATCAAATTCCAGCAGGTTCTTTGGGCGCTGGTACTTAGAAAAATTCTAATTTGGGAAGGGAGAAGTGGGGAATAAGAGAGAGACATATTCATTTTTTTAAAACTGAGAAACAGGAAGTAAGAAGAACAGCTAACAAGAATGGGTGGAGACCAACAAGATTGTTGAGAAGCTGTGCTTTGCTTATTTATTGTATCAACACAGACTTATTATAAATGGATATCTGTATTAGCTACGTCAAAAACTTGAAATTTAGAAACGTGGAAGAAAAGTATAATTAAGCTCATTCAACAAAAACTAGATTTGGAAGTTAAAATGAATTCATTTAAGATGGCAACTCAACCAGTAATTTATTCCTCCCAATTGTTCACAAATTACATTGTAGGTTCTGACTGTAGAATGCTCAGTGGAGCAGTGTTTTGACTAGAGGTGGATTTCAGCAGGTTCTGACCAGTTCTAGAGAACCGGTAGTGGAAATTTTGAGTAGTCCAGAGAACCGGTAAATACCACTTCTGACTGGCCCAACCCTCATCTATTCTCTGCCTCCCGAGTCCCAGCTGATTGGGAGGAAATGGAGATTTTGCAGTATCCTTCCCCTGCCACGCCCACCAAGTCATGCCACACCTACCAAGTCATGCCACGCTCACCAAGCCACACCCACAGAACCAGTAGTAACAATAATTGAACCCCACCACTGATGTGAAAGGAATCTGGTTTCTGTGGGGAAAAGAAACCATGCGCTGATTTATAACAACGGTTTTATCATAAAATTTTTGGTTTGGTTTTTTCCCCTCATTTCCAGAATTATTCTTTCTTTTACCACGAGTTTCTGTCACTGAAAAAAGCAACCAAAAGAGAAAGGAAGGAAGGAGCTCAGAGACTTGGTAAAAGCCCCCTGTTTCTGCCTTTCACAGTGGTACTTTTTAGCCATAAATGAAACAAGTGTTTAATTTGATCCCACAATGTGAAGCAGATGCTAAAAAGACATTGCTATTTTAAGATGAGTCAATAAGAACATAAAATCCATATCAATGAGAAGAAATTCTATTCATTCTACTCTGCTCTGGTCAAACAACACTTGGAGAATTATATCCAGTTTTGATATCACAATTCAAAACTAATAGTGACAAATGAGTAGTATGACAAATAGAATGAATAGGAAGACTCCCAAGAAACTCTAGCAAGTGAATAAAGATCTACTTAACTATCTACTTTCTACTCCCTTCTGATTCTGACTTCAAGGAGGAGAGATTCTCAAGAAAGGTTATACAAGCAACTGCATAACATTTCTCCAATTCTGAACCACTTGAGTTTTCCTCCCTAATCTAAGGGAAGGAAGTCTGTGGTTCTTCACATGTTGTTAGTTCCAGCTCCCAGTCCTCTTGACCTATATGGTCAACAGACAGCCCTCGCCCTTTACAATCCAACAATATGGCATTTGGGGGCAAAGTATTTTATATGTTTGTAAAATACAATAAAAAGAGAGAGCATAGTCCCATTCTTTCTCCAAACTGCATCGCTTGGGATTCTTTTGGAGAAGCTATAACAAAACATAAATATCATTTGCATTTAAACAAGGCCAAAGGACAAGCAATGAGTTCTACAGGGCCCTTTTCTTGTGATCACCATCAGAAAATTAGCTTCCTCTAATAGTTGGTGTTGCCTGTTATGCACCTAGGCAACTCTACATGGTGGTTGTGAGGTTCTGGAAAATTATTTTAAGCTCACCCCGTAGATTATCTCCCTGCCTGAGCAGAAGATCTTCAAGGTCCCTTTCAACTCTCTTATTCTTTTAGTCTGTTACTCTTTCTTTCTTTCTTTCTTTCTTTTCATAGTTTTATTGCACAGAATAATCTTTTTTCTCCTACTTCCTTATGAACATTGGTACAGTCTGTATCATAGGTAGTGTACATGCTTGTTTATATAAAGATGATATAATTTTAAAGAGAAAGAAAGGAGAGGGCGAAGGAGAGGGAGAGGGAGAGAGAGAGGGAGAGAGAGAGAGAGGGAGAGGGAGGGAGGGAGGGAGGGAGAGAGGGAGAGAGAGAGAGAGAGAGAGGAAAAAGAAAAAAGGTGGGGAAAGTGAAAGCAAAAAGCAATTAAAAGTAGCAACCCCAAGATTGTCTAACAATAGCTATTCTTTACCATGCATTTGCTGCATAAAATAACATGCAATTCTGCCCATAGTCAATGTTTCTGCTTCCCAAATGACATTTGACCTCATTCCTGTGTCCCAGCAAGGTGCAACATTACAGAATGACTAAGAAATACATCACCTATCAAGCTTCACCTCACACACAGTGTATTTCTTCTGGGATGTAAAAATATAATCCTAGGATACTAGTGAGGAGGGAAGAGAAAACATAACATGGGAAAGAAGTGAGCATGGAAGAATTCAGTTATGCAAGGTGCGATAGGTCTCTTGATCTCAGGATGTACATAGGAAATGTCTAGACATTCTATAATTTCCCTTTACCTTTCATCTGAAGAAGTGATTGAATTATTTGCCCACAATGGAAGTTGATATCCAGAGCAGCAATTTATCCAGGGCTACAGCAGTCAAGATGAATGTTTCTAGGTGAGTATTTAATTTGTTTTTTATGGTTCACCTGGGTATCCCAGTGCAAACTTTGTCAAATTGGTGACGAGGGAAATGGGAGGTTTCAAATGTGGGACAGACCATTATTTGATAGAGTCAATAGTAGGTCATGAAGAAAATTAATATGGAAGAAGAGGAAAGACATGGAAGAAAGTAAACTGGAAGTAAAATAACTGGAGAAAGAGAAAACATTAATATTGTAGAAAAAAAGGTTATTGAATGTAAGATTTATCTTCAGAAAGAATTGGTGGAAAATGGATGTAAGAAAATGTAATGTGGAAACTACTTGCAACAGATTATTATTTTTAAATATAGTAATGGAATGCCACAGAAATGTTCAGAATTGTGCTAATGAAAAGTATGGAAAAGGTGCATGTGGAATGACGAAATAAAAGATGGAATTTGATGGATCTTAAAAGGGTAGAATGCTGAAAAAGCACCTTTGGGACAGTGCTCAGTGCTTGAATGGAAAGTTCTGGATCTGCAATTACATCTGCTATTGTCTGGCCTACCTGTGTAATCCAGCATGCCTTATCAGTACCCTTTCTTTGAATTTGTTACAGCTGAACCCAAGTGGCTTGGATTGTTTTCCATTCAGCACGAATAACTCTCTAGGTTTGGCAACAATCCTTCTGAAATTGTATTTCAACAATATACAAATACAATGTCATACTAGCTGGTAAAATAATCACAGGATTATCTTCTAATCTGTACATTCACAAAAACTCTGCGGCTATCTTTCTGAAATTCTGACAGACCTAAGGTAACCTCTGTGTGGTATACATTATTTTCATAAAAGTTACCCACAACAATAATACTTGCAGTTCCTTTGAGTAAAAATCAAAAATTCAAAGGTCCCTAGACAAAAATGAGAGCACCTAGCGAGTTTGGCTGAACTCGGGTGGAAAAATGGTTCATACTAGTGACCTAAACGTTCTTCATTGTAGGAGAGGGAAATATTAGTGCTGAACAGAAAGTTGTTTTTGTCTTACCCGTGGTATGTGGAGAATGTGTTGTTATTACCTAAAAGTGAGACTATATTTTGCACCAAGTTGGAAACATTTTATTAGGCTCCTATCTAAGATTTTGCATGAGCGAACTTCATTTTTAACAAACAGCAGCAGTAGAATCTCTCTCTGCAAAAAATAAGTTTGAGAATCACTCTTCCTAATACTTCATTATTTGATCACTCCGAGGTCCAGTCATAATATTCTTCCCCCTTCCATACACACATCAGGGGTGAAATCCAGCAGGTTCTGACAGGTTCTGGAGAACCGGTAGCGGAAAATTTGAGTAGTTCGGAGAACCAGCAAATACCACCTCTGGCTGGCCCCAGAGTAGGGAGGGAATGGAGATTTTGCAATATCCTTCCCCTGTCACCCCCACTAAGCCACACCCACAGAACCGGTAGTAAAAAAAAGAAATTGGATTTCACCTCTGACACACACATGTTATAGATGGGGACTCCATGCCACAATCTTATGTATTATGCCTTGGTTCCTCATCAGAATTTTGGCATAACAATGAATTAAGTATACTGCCATTTGACACCTGTAGTGGAATAGGCTTAATTTCTAAGCAATAGTGTCAACGCCCATCTAGGCAATACAAGGTTATTCAAAAAGAATGAACCGATTTCATGATGCAATATTTTATTAAGGAAAAGTAATACAAAACTCCACCAAGTCACAAGTATTCTATTCATAATCAACTTTTATTTCCTATCTTGCAAGTGTTCAATGTGGCCACCACCTGCAGCACGGGCAACATCAATGTGATAAGAGAATTCCTCCTAGGCACATCTCAGCATATCACAATCCATTGAGTTGAATACTGTTGTTATTTGATGTTTAAGGTCATTGAGGTTAGTGGGTAGCAGTGGAACATAAACACGATGTTTTACTTATCCCCACAAGAAAAAAATCACACACGGTTAGGTCTTTTCCTGAGGACTCGCCATTCCAAGGGTAAACAAACAACTGAACATTGCCGGAAGAATTATGGGACTACATCGCCCCTGTGGCCGCCACTCAAAACTGACATAACTCCTCTTTCAAATGGTCACTGACTCATTACATGACGATGCTTGAGAACTGAAGCAATGCGTCATGAAATGGGTTCATTCTTTTTGAATAACCCTGTATATATACAAATCATATATCAGTCATATACCTATAATATACAAATGTTCAAGGGTGGGCTTCAAAAATTTTAGCGAGCGGTTCTCTGCCCAGTTACTGGGTGGGTGTGGCCATGGTGGGCGTATCTAGTTGGCCTCCTGCACCACAGTGGGAAGGCGTTTTTGCTTTCCTCAAGCCTCCGGGAAGGCGAAAGCAGCCTCCCCGGGATCTGGAGGCCCTCTGGAGGCCAGAAATGGGCCCATTTCCGGCCTTCCCGAACTTCCAGTAGGCCCATTTTTTGCCCTCCCCAAGCCTCCGTGCGTGCCCTGCACTTACCTGCATCCAAAACAGGCCGCGTGGGGGCTCCTGGGAGAGGCTGGGTGGGGTAAGCAGGGCCAGCCAGGAGTAGGACTTGGGGGTTCTCCGAACTGCACAGAATCTTAGCTAGAGGTTCTCCAGAACCCCTCTGAACCCCCAACAGCCCACCCCTGCAAATGTTAAATACAGAATGTATACAGCATTTTCTAATAGAATCCATTCTATGAAGTCAAATATTATAATTTGGGGAATAAAAACAGCAACATTTCAGTAACAGAAGGGTCCTTCTTTGCCATTTCAAGGATAAACAGATACTTTCTGAAGGAGCTTTATATAGCTCCTATATGTATGAATGTATGTGTACGTGTATGTAGCTCCCACATAGGAGCTTTGGTCCCATACAAAAGGCTTTAAGGTATAGCAGAGCTCTGTTGGGGGCAGGGGGTTATTAGCGGCAACTGAAATCCACCTTTCTGGAAAATGTGGCCCCTTTTCTTTTCGAGTTGTGCTGCTGTAATTGGATAAAGCAACATGAGAAATCACGATAGGAGTGTAAAGATAAGGAAAGGAAATTTTATAGGGAGACAGTGTTTCTCCTCAGGTTTATTTTTCGTCAGTCAGACACTTTCCCTCCTGTTACATACGGCCGTATGTAGGATGGATTTGCATAGCCACCACTGATTGGCTAATCTTGCAGTGGGAGAAATAAACTGCTGTCAGTGGCCGGCTAGGCTATAGGGATGCCTATAAAGGAGGCATCCCTGCAGCCTGGCAGGCTGTATTGCTAACAGCTAGGATTGAGGTCTTCAGACTTGGCAACTTTAATAGCTGGCTGGAGAATTCTGGGAGTTGAAATCCACAAGTCTTAAAATTGCAAAGTTTGGGGACCCCTAAGCTAGGAGAATAAAAGGTACTGAATTGTTCCCATGTCTCCTTCGTTCTTTCACGCCCACATCTAACACCCCCACTTTCCCTTCCCATATAGGAACATTTTTTTCCCTCCAGAAAACCCTACAATTTTGAACCCACACATTTTGCTATGAAGCGTCAAAATGGGCTAATTATCAATTGCTGGTAAGCACAAAAGCTTTGTTTTTTAAGAGTCTAGATTTATAAAACAATATAGTTATTGTTTGGGAGCCTTTTACCACCTAATCCTTCTCCCCAAGCTTCTTCTATTAGATGGGGAAGGAGCATCGTTACAGATGTTTCCAAGGCAAGAAACAAATTTACAGGCTGAGACTTCCAGAGACAGCTGGAGGAGTACCCAACACTCTTCAACTTTTATCAAAGTCATTGTAGAACAAACATGAGCTACATTGTCAAATAATTGATACCTTCCTACACTGCAAGTCAGCACTTTTTACCAGCTGAAATGATATATACATGTATACTACATGTGGTAAATAGGGGAGCATCAACCCTGATTGTATTGCCATGGATTTTTTCTTCTTCTCTCATATAAAATTAAAAGCTAAATAAGGCTGAAAATGGGAGGGAAATTGCAACCTTCTAACATCCTTGGAAATGTCTGGGTGTCAGGCCAAAGCCATTTTAGTTGGGGTCTTTGGCCCGCCACACTTTATAATATTTTAATGTGCATTCTTTATGTGGGAATTTGGGAGGGGGAATTGCATGAGGGCTGTCTGTATGTAGCCATAACGAATTCTTTCTAGATAGTCAAGGTTGTTCTTTGTCTTCGCACTTCTGCACCTGCACGGAAGGAGATGGGAGTTGCTGCCAAGTTGGCAGAAGAAGATTGGTCAACGTGATGGACTTGGGGGTGTGGGGACAAGGGCTTGAACTTTCAACTGGGTGGAGAAACCCCCGGGCCTTCAGATTTGGGTTTCTCCCAGATATACTAACATGGCTCTGCTAATAAATTGGAACTTTGAGGAATACTTTGCCTCGGACTCTGATTTGATGTTTGATGCTATTTGGAACCCTGACAGTATATATATGTGCATGTGTGCGCTTTCTATATATATGCATACATACACACATATTATATTATGTATGTATATGGAAAGTACACACACAGATGCAGTGGCTGCTATTCTATCTCTCTGCCCTTGATGGCTAGCTACTTTTTATTAATCACTTATAATAGGACATAAGCATGTGCTAAGTTACTATGAACCATACCTGATGTTGGTCTGATCTGATCAAGTAGGATTTGAATGTCCTGAATTCCTCAGTCTTTCATCCTTCTGATATTTCTTTCTTCTATCAATATCATTTCTGTCATAAATATTTAGTTCCCAACTTCTCTGTATTTTTCCATTTTTTCCATTGCCTTAATGTTTTTTTGTAAGATTTCTATCAAGATTGCCCTTAAATTACAATTAGGTTTGCAAAAGACATTGAAATATATAAAGGCTAATTCTGCTTTAGCCATATTTTTTTTAGAGACTCAGTCATATCATACCACATTAACCCCAAAATTGGGTTAATTGAATAAACTGTAGTTCAGTTAACCATGCAGTAATATGTTGATTGAACACAGCATATTAAAATATGCTTCTTCTTTGCATCTTATTTTCATATTGGACATATAATTGAAAGTATGGAAAAACAAGAGATGGGTATAAAAGAAAGATAAAGTGTTATATAAAATGATATTTTGATTTAAAGCTAAAAGAGTTTGAGATAAACACCTTTTTATAAAACTTATTTTTTAAGAAGAAATAAGAAAAGTGCCCATAAAGAAAAGTATCTATTGTAGTTGGACATAGAAGAACTTCAAATTTCCTATAAGGGCACATCATGGTGGATTATATTCTTTCATTAGAGACGTTATTATTGAACAAGATTCTCCACAACATATCAATAAGTTAATAATGTTACTAACCTGTTTACCTCTATTATCTGCATAGATTTGGCAGGGGAGCCCAAAATGTGCAAATGCCCCTTTGATTTCAACACACTTATATAAAGTGCATTCCTCTTTTAATTATTTGGTCATTGGTTATTTAATTATTTGTTTGATTGAATTCTGGGTTGTAATTGAAATGAGAAGATCTTTGCTGAGAATAACCATTCTCTAAATAGCTGTTAAGAAAAAGAACAAGAAGAAACCAAGTGATGATAGGAGCTGATTGCTTTACTTATTAATTAATATCAAATTAAAGTAATACAGTGAATTGCTATTGGGAGTCCCATGTGGATGTTCAGGTGTGGGTGTTTGCACATTGCATACTGATAAGTTGAGTGTTGGGAGTTAAGGAAACAGAGAAAGATGGAGACAGCATCTGTAATGAACATCAGTGACACTAAAATGATTACATGCACATAAGGTTGTCATGACACGCAGGATATCTGATGCAAGTATATAAGTTATGGCATACTTGGGTGCAGAATGCAGCTGCATTGATAATAAATGGGGTTGAATATTCAAAACTTGAAACACCACTGCTAGTGAGGTCATTGGTTGCAAGTATGCTTCCAGATGCAATTTGAAATGCTAATTTTAAAACCCTTCTTGGCTTGGGGTCAGGTTACTTAAGGGATTGTCTCCTCTTTTACCGATCAAATTCAGTCCATCCTAATACTTTATTATTATCATTGCATGTATATACACAGTATACTCATACAACGAAATTCACATAACGCCTAAAAACCAGACCCAACAACACGCCTCACCCGCCACAAATTACCCACCCTGAACCACCCAAACATCCACACAACAGACCAAGTAATACTGTACTACATCTCACTGATGGTGACCCTTTAGTTCATTATTAAGCATAATTATAGCTCTGGGATAAAAACTATTCAGAAAATGTGTGGGCTGAGTTTTAATTGTTCTGTATCTTCTGCCAGAAGGCAACAGTCCAAAAAGATTGTAAGCAGGATGAGAAGAGTCTCTGAGAATGTTGTGCAACTTCTTAGAACAGCGAGATGCGAAGATATCGTCCAGGGCTGGTAGCTAGAGCCCAATGATATTCTGGACAGTCCAATAGGTTGGGCTGAATGTTGTGAGTCCTGTCAGCCAAGGAACATTGGCTGGCGGGGACTAGGAGATGGGCCTTCTTACTCCTTGTCACCCCTACCCTTTGGAACATTGACCTTTCAGAAATTAGAATTACTTTGACCTTCTTGGTCCTTCATATTTCAGTGAGGACTTGGCTTTGTGATTGAGTCAGGACTCTGACTGTGTTAAGGGCCCAGTTTTTTGTCTATATTAACATCCATGACAATAATTTTACTCAGCAACCATTTATTTACCCCGACATCCAGAGTGGTGAAAGAGGAAGTAAAGAAGACTATTTTTATAGCAATAGCACTTAGATTTATGTACCTCGTCACAGTGCTTTACCGCCATCTCTAAGCAGTTTACAGAGTTAGCATATTGCCCCGAACAATCTGGGTCCTCATTTTACCCATCTTGGAAGGATGAGTCAACCTTGAGCCTGTCAGGATCGAACTGTAGAACTGCTGGCAGTCTCCAGTCAGCATAATTAGCCTGTAATACTGCATCTAACCACTGCACCATCACGGCATTTATTTATTTATTTATTTATTTATTTATTTATTCATTCATTCATTCATTCATTCATTCTTTTATTATTTATTTATTTATTTATTTATTTATTTATTTATTTATTTATTTATTTATTTAATTTCGCACCTTTATTATTTTTCAAATAACTCAAAGTGATGAACATATCCAATATGCTTTCCTCCTCCTATTTTCCCAGAAACAATAACCCGGTGAGGTGGGTTGGGC
>JANHGD010010815.1:336227-347476 GCA_027560375.1 Imantodes cenchoa
CTCGTGTCACTTCCCGGGAGGCCAGTACCAGCCAGGAAGGGCACGGGTCCAGTAAACATGTGGTCGCATTCAGTCCATTCAGTATCCTGTCCACGTCTTCGGGGGTCACAAGGTCGAACTCCTCCCAGATGTACTCAAGACTAGCCCCGGCCACCCCCGCTGGATCTACCCAGTTGGAGTCCAGTTCGGTCTGGATCTGAGCGATTTTGTCATGCAGATATTGCACAAATTCCTCAGCCCTTCCCTCCAAGGGGGTCCCCCCTCTCCTCCTGATGTAGGAGGGAGCGGGTCACCCGAAAGAGGGCGGCTGGGCAATTATCTGATGACGCAATAAGGGTAGAAAAGTATGACCTCCTCACTACCCTTATCACCACTAGGTAAGTCTTAATATGAGCTCTGATCTGAATGGAACAAGGATCCAAGTCTGAATTAATCTTAAATTTTTGCTCACCTCTTTCTCAATGTCAGCAAGAGATTTGATGTGGAAGTTTTTAAATATAGAAAGTGCCTAGAAAATAAAAACAAATACAATCATTAGCCAATTAATCTAGACTAATTTATAGAAATTATTCCTATCAATATTGCTAAAACTTAAACTAATTTCTGCACTAAGTAGATTCAAGTGCCTTCCATTCTTAAAATTCTTACTCCAAAACAGCTACAGGAAAACATATTTTCTCATTAGCAACATTTAATCTAATTGAATTAGGTGAGAGAAAGCTCAGTGAAGTCTTCTCTTAAGTTTTTAAAAAGTAAAAATAACTTGACAGCTGTCAGCACTCCACCTGACGTAAGTTGCACTATGTTTTCCCCAGTATGTTATCTGTATTTTGTCAACCAGTCATTCTTTTAAACTGTATTTATTGGATTTTTTCATATAATATACCATCTATATGGTATATAGATCACGTCTACAATGCTGGCTGGAAATATTGTGAGTGGTAGTTTCAAGTCAGTTGGAGAAAGCCAGACATTTATCAGTCTGGGAATGGAACTCAAGACTATACCATTGGGGTGAGGAGTTATTTCCGTACGTATCTGGAACACCTTCAAGCTACTTTCAGTTTGGAGATCTCTTTCTAGACGCTGACTCTATTCTGGACTGACACAGCCCAGAGAATATTTTTTTGCAAAGTTTCATTTCCAGAATAATGAAGTTTGCATAAGGAAGGAATAGATATATGTTCCTAGAAAATCTATAATTTTCATCTATTTGTGACCTTTACACTGTTACATGACTCTAACAGAAAATACTTACAGTGGCACCACGGGTGACATTGTTCTCAAACTTAGGATGCAGAGTAAAGGGGACCCCATCTATGGCTAAGAAGGAAACAAACACTCAGATTCAGATTGCACAAAGGAAAAATAACAATAAGTGGATGATTATTTACAGGTCGTCAAGGTGGCACACAACGAATCATAATACTATAGTGAAAGGTTAAAAACTTGTTACTTGTAAATAGTAAAGGGTTTAAAACGTTATATAAAATGTAGCAAAATATAATTCAAACACCCACATTACCGAAACACCTTCATTTCTAAACCCAAGAAAAAGCAACAGAGAAGGCTCTTTCTCCTGTACTGGTACAAGAACTCACTCTGCAAAAGTAATGTTTTCAAGAGGCCACTCCTCCAGTACTTAGAAAATGTGACATAATTCCCAGGATAGATATAATTGATGGACAGTGTAGGAAGCTGCATCACTATCTGCAGCCTCAATAGAATTCCAGAAAGCTGCAAAACAGGCAACTCTATTAACAACAGAGGTAGTCCTCAAATTACCACCATGTAGTGATCATTCGAAGTTGCAATGGTACTGAAAAAAGTGACATCGTTTTTCACCCTTATGATCATTGTGGCATCCCTATGGTCACGTGATGAAAATCTGGATGCTTGGCAGCTAATTCATATTTATGACAATTGCAGTGTCCTGGGGTCGTATGATCACCTTTTGCAACCTTCTGACAAACAAGGTGCATGGAAAACCAGATTAACCTAATGACTGTGTTACTAACTTAACAACTGCAGTGATTCACGTAACAATTGTGACAAGAAAGATTATAAAATGGGGCAAAATTCTTAACAACTTTCGCACTTAGCAACAGAAATTTTGTTTGTTAAGTCAAGAACTACTGTATTTAATAGGCCAAGAAAATAATTGACAATTAGTGTAGTTTTTTTTCAATGTTCAGTTACTATATCATGTTCCACTGTCATCCCTAAAATTGACCTCTTATAAGCTAGACTGCCTCCAGAAAGGCTGAGGCTGGTGTCAGTATTGCTATGAGAAAAATCAGGGGGAATGCAAAATTAAAAAGCATTATAAACCAAAGAGTGCAACTCCTTCCAAAACACATTGCATCCCAGCCCCCATGCCAATGATCATTCTGGTCTGCGTTTAATTGTTCTTTGTTCACTTTAATCTAGGACTTTATTTAATTTGAACAGATAATGCAATATGACTGAAGACACTAAGCACTAATTCCAAATAAATTTCCAGGAGCTTCATATGCCTGAGTCCATCCTTTTCTAGTTCACATTTTAGGGATGGTCCAGTAGCTTTCCAGAAGTTAATCTGAAGTAGAAGCAGGCATGGTGCGCCAGCTGAAACAAGCCTAGATTGGGGCCAGAGGACATTCTAGACATCAGAAAATCTGTTTTCTGGAAAACTGCAGACTACCTCTCAAACAACCACAGGGACAGTTAGAATGCTCTGGAATATTTTGAGTCTAAAACAGTAAGTTTTACACATTCCGATTATTAAATAAAACATCAAATAGAGATCAAGTGTGGCTTCAGAACAATAACCCACAGCCAGTAATGGAACTGTTGTAATTGAGGGGTTAAAGATGTCTTTCCAGATATTCTAGAAGACTAGCCACCACCCTTGCCCTCTCAGTCCTATAGTCTGATTCTTGATAATCAGTATAATCCAGATAGATTAAGAGCAGTGGTTCCCAACCTTTTTTTGGCCATACTCCACCTAAGCATCTCTAAAATCCTGACGCCCCCTCCCTGTGACATATAATTCTTACTATTCAAAAAGTGAACTACTCACATGGAGGAAGCCTAAACGGCCATTAACTTGGTTTAAACAAGGTTCCAATTGCCCTCATTAAAAATCAAATTGCCCCCCTATGGGGCATGGGCCCCACTTTGGGAACCACTGCTCTAGAGTTAAAAGGACTCCTGATTTCAAAACTGCTTTCCTCCTGTAAGCAACAAACAGCATCTCCTTCCTGCGAAGATATATTAATCTTTAAACATGGCATCAGTTCTATCCTGAGAAATGTAAACAAAGCAGTCATCATATTATTTGGGCTATATATAACAAAAGTTTACATTTCGCCTTAATTATAAAAAGACATATGGGACGAATCGTACCAAATTTCAAGAAAGAATATACCCACTGGAACATTTCTTGGAGTTCAGTTCTATGGTTCTTTCTCCCATAAAAGCAGAATATGCTTCACCTCCTTGAACAGAAGGTACTTACCTGAAATACCACAGGCATTTGACGTATCATATATAGATTCATTTTTATTAATGGTAGTTTGCCTTTTGGAACCAATAGATAGAGTGTCTACACTGAAAGGATTAAAATGAAAAAACACAGCGTCTGTTAGTAGATTATATGAACTCTATTGTTTCAATCATTCCCCAGAATCTCTATTAGTTTTCATTGCTTTAGCACCTCAAAAAACAAATATTTGCTCTAGCAATAATTGTAAACAAAATCCTTCTTCCTAAGGAAGAATTGCACAGTGGAAAAATTATTTTTTTTAAATTATATATATATAGATACACTGTATTTTTCGGAGTATAAGATGCACCCTTTTCCTCCCTAAAAGAGGCTGAAAATGTGGGTGTGTCTTATACTCTGAATGTAGCTTTTTTGAAGCTTTTTTTCCAGCCCTAACAAGGTGCTAGTGATCTTTCCAGCTTTTACCGGCTTGCAGGCTCTTTCATTGTTACTCTCTCCAAATAATGTTTTTCCAGCCCTAAGTCTTTGCAGGCTTTTTTCATTGTTACTTGCTCCAAATAAGGTTTTTTTAAAGCCCTAACCAGGAGATAAAATAATGTGTTGAAGCTGACCAGAATAAGGACGCTAGCCAGATGAATACCTGGTAGGCAGATTTTTTTCCCCTACTTTACTCCCCCAAAACTAAGGTGCGTCTTATACTCTGGTGCGTCTTATACTCTGAAAAGGACAGTATATATTGTGCTGTTAGTTCTACGGGACATTGCCACCTGTTGATTGCTCTTCTTAGCTACATTTCCAGGGCACTCCAATAATTTTTATTTGCAATATTTGTTAGACAACCAAGATAAATCTACCTCTATAAGTAGCAAAACTCTGGTTCATTATATGCAATCTTTGCCCACAAATGGTTATCAACAATTATTGATGTTAGGGGTTAACATTTTACTGAACATATTTTTATAGGTCAATTAACTGCTGCCACTTTTACACAGCTAGTATATCTGAGCTTGCCCTTGTCTTCATCAGAGTATGACATGAGATTTAATTAATTTACCTCATAAGTGTAAGTTTCACTAACTTTTAACCTAACTTTTAACTTTTAACCTTTTAACCATGTAAAATTATCCTCATTTTTCTAAACAGAATGTCTAGTTTCTCTCTATTGTTCTCCATTGTTTAATCCAAGACAAATTCTAACATGGATACTTCCAGAAGTAGGCAAACACTGGTTATTTATTTCTTTATCTAGCATTCTGAGGTGCAATAGCAACAATCCTAGGAAAAGTCTTAATGTTAAGGAATCTCTTCCCAACATTGCTTCAGATCCTGTCTTTCTGATTCTGCTATCATCAATCTTTTTCTTTAGTCCTACAAACCCTAGAAAGTTATCTTGGTTCATTTCTAATCAGTGATAGATAAACTATTGGAAGCAGCCAGCAGTATAGTAACATGGCATAATGTTTTTGCATTTTGTATTAAAATACATTACTGGAAAAAATGACAAACCATACCAAAATGTATACGTTCTATTATATAATGAAAAATGATCAAAACTTACTTTGCTGTTTCTAATGAAAGCTGGTTCATTTCTAGACTGATGCTCCTTGGTTTGGGAAGGGGTTTAGGCTTGTTTATGTGTTCTTTTTTACACCAAAGGGCAAAACCACTTATTTCCCTATGTGGGAGGAATACAAATAAAGCTTGTTAAGTCTTTCGAAGCGGTGACAATGTGTGAGAGCAGAAGACATGGATACTAGCGCCTCACCCAATGCGTATGTAATTTGGGATCACTCTGCTCTTGCTGCTTAGCATGATGTCACACACAGCTGTTTCTGCCACACCCATTGGTATCAGCTTGACACATAGCCTCTTCTTCTTGGAGACGGAGGTTTCTACAAAAGGAGGCAGAAAAATAAGGGTGCAATCAAAGGACATTGGAACGACACGCATCCTGACTTCAGAAATAGGAAAAATACCGTATGCATCCAAGAAAGGCCCAGGTATAAGCTAAACATCATTTTTTGATCGATAATGCTTGAACACAACGTAGAAATTGTAGAAAATCCGTACATTATTCCATGAAGGCTATTTTACATACACTTCCATTTCATTTCCAAACGTGTACGTAAGTATATCAGATGCTCTAAATTAAGATGAAAAACCTTTTTGCAGTGGGGGAACGCATTTTAAAAATTAACAATATCCTGAAATGGTCATGGGAGCACAGTAGGAAGTCGTTTTGGCTTATTTTCTGATAGATTCAGTAAAATAGAGGCCTTCAACCTAGATGTTTCTTATTTAGAGATAGTCCTCGACTTATAACCATTTGTTTAGGTACAAAGTTATGATGGTACTGAAAAAAGTTACTGTATTTATGACTTAAATGTGACCCTAAGTTGAGGACTGCTTATAAAGAGAAACTGTTTAGGCAGTCCTATAAATCATTTGAAAAATCATATCAGATTATCTTTTGTTGCTGAATATGTGCATATGGTCTTTTTGGTCAAAAGTGTGTTTATGGTGCTCTAAGGGCCAACTAAGAAGGTCCTGCAAACCTATTGTTAATAAAAAAATAGCAAACTATTTGAAAATTTACTAACACAAACATTCAATGCAGAATATTTAAAGCACAAATTGTTTTCACATGATGCGCATAAGTTTCTTTAATGACAAAGACCAGCCAAACCAATTATAAAATCCTACACATATGGAAGATGCATGCATGCACGCTTAGACATGCATGCACGCATACCCACAGACAACATTTGAAGATTCAAGGGCTCTTCCAACTGGCTTTATGGAAATAATTCAGGAACAGAAGTAAATGTATCTAGATATAGACTAGCAAACTTCATTTTCAAATACTATAGAATTTAGCACGTGACTTATAAAATAATACTCCTATAATAATAGTTCTCCATCTATTATAGTTTCATTTTTTGGATAAGGTTTTTTTGCTAGGAATCACTATAAGGAAATTTCAACTACATAATAATCACATGGTAATCTTATACATTTAATTAAATATATTTAATTTCCTATTTTTCCTATAAATTTAAATTAAAATAAATTATACATAGCTATGTATGTTTAGTAATTATTCAATTAGCATATGACATACAGGTTTTTGTATTTTTTGCATACAAAATCAATCTTTTATAAAAGAATAAATATTAATGAACGTTTGCCATAATAATGAAGTTTTAGTTTGTCCCAGTCACAAAGTTACATCGGAAATAGATTTGGACATTATGTTCATTTGTACGATTCATCATTATAACAGAAGGGGGGGAAATCCAGTGGCAACACAAACTGTTGCTTTATCACAGCAACTGGGAATGGCAGAAAAAGGAAACTGAATTCATGACCACTCACACAGGTAGTTCTCAACTTATAATGGTAATTGGGACTGGAAATCTGGTTGTAAGCTGTTACGGTTGTAAATCAAGGCACCCGTACGACTGTAAGTAATTTTCTGGCTTCCTTTAGGACTGTCATTAAACAAACCCATTCATTTGAATGCATGTTGTTGTTTTTTCCAGAAACTGGCAAAAAGCACTGTAAATTACAGTCATGACTGCAGAATGCCACAACTCATCATAAAGCTGACCCACCCAAAATGCCATCAAATAACTCCTGCGTACAGCACAACCATTAACAACTTCTGGGAGTGCTTTTTGGGCTGTAAAGCATCAGCTGGGAGTGAATTATGAGCCATAAAGCACTCATTCGGTGGCCGCTGTAACTTTTAACGGTCATAAAATGACTGGTCATAAATCGAGGACTACCTGTAATGGAATCAAACACAAATGTGTACAAACAGATGGGCACCTCTCGCTTTAAGGAACAGAAGCATAATAATAATCACAGCCATTACAGCATCTTTTATTAGAAAATGGAAATAAACCCCATTAGAGATTTTATTGTAGGTCACATTCATTTTAAACTTTCTTTCTGAGACTTCAATCATGATTTTCCATGTTTATAATAATTATAACTTGCAATATTCAGTAGTTAGTGATACAGGTTAGCTGTTATGATTGCACATGGCTCTTCCCTAAGCTACATGCCACTGTTAGGAGAAGACATATTAAATTGCTATAGGTTTAGAACAAAACAGCATAAAATGAGGCAAATAGCCAGGCAGACTCACTTAAATCCAGAAACTCTTTAACATACATATATCCAGAAGGTAATGGCGATTTCTCACTCAGGATTACCACATCATATAATACATCCCCAGTTGGATTCTGGAAAGAAGCAGATTCCAAAATAGTCACCAACCACACTATCGGCACCTAGCTTTAATTTCAACCTTCTTAACAAAGCATCCTTCTTACCAAAGCATCTACGGATACAGTATAGCAGAGGTAATATCCATATTTTTGTGCAAACCCTTTTCCAAAGTTAGCAGGTGCTCCTTCCACCGTTGCTGTGATCTAAGAAAAATGAGGGGGGTTGAAAGACTTTTATGAAGCAAGACAAAAAAGCACAGGCAAGCATTCTCCCAATACAGGTAGTCCTCGAGTTACAAATGTAATGGAGCCTTCCCATTCTATTTGTAACCCAAGGATTCATGGGAGTGAATCTCATACCTTGAACGTGATCACTCCTTCCTTTCACCCATGCATTCGCTAATCAAATGCATGGTTTGTTAAGTGCACATGAGGTATTTCAAAGTCATGGGGGCCCTAGTGAACAGGCCACCTGTTTAAGAACACCCAAGGCCTCCCTGACCCACTGAAATATTATTATGCTCCCCACATTTGCTTTCCCTCCACACCCAACCTGCCATGCTGGGTCACTTACCGTGCAAAGATCTAACAAGCCGTCTCCTCTCCAGCCTCTCAGCTACGTGCACCCCTCCGGAGTTCTGTTTTGACGTGCACAGGCCATGTCCGGCACTTTGCAGCCCAAAATAGACCTTCGGAGGGGTGGGAGCGGCCCTTCAGAACTCCGTTTTGGCGTATGCAGGCCTGGTCTGGCACTTTGCAGCGCAAAATTGAGCTTTGGAGGGGCAGGTCAGCAAGGGAATTCCAGCCGCATTGCGAGATAGGCAACAAATAAATTTAACAAATGAAATAACATCTCACAGGACCTATGAGGAGTCTTTTTTGCAGGGTGAATAAAAATTGATGATTTTTTTTTAAATAAAAAAAAATCTGATTTTTAAATTTTAAATTGGATTTTTTTAATTAAATTCATTTTAATAAAATGCTTTTGGAGTAAAAATCTATCTAAAGGTAGTTTTCTATTTAAGAAACATTAATAATTCAGTTTATTCAGCATGAAATGGAGTTTAGTTACGTAGCATGAGGCTGTATATTCTGCAATATTGGGACTGTCAAGTGAGTCAACAGCGGGTCAGAGGAGCTGCTGCGGGACAGAGATAGCAGTTGCTCTTTAAAAATTATGATTTAAATTGACTTGATTTAAATCAAATCCACCCTGCTTTTTTGCCATGGCCCCCATCCTGCGGAATATCCTTTCTCTGGAGGGGAGGTTGACCTCAAGCTTGTTAGCCTTCCAAAAGACCCTCCAAATATGGTTTTGTTTAATGCGCTTAGTGATCCTGTGATATAGTGGGGCCTGTCAGATAGTTATACAGTATAGTTATTAACTGATGCACTTTTTCTGTATACAAAAGAGCTGCCAAGGTCCATGGACTTCACATGGGATAGTGACTGCCGGCAGGAGTCGTCATTAGGAAATGATACTACTGGATGGGCAAATTCAACTTTAGTAAGAGGTGTCTAATGTATCCCAAAGCCACACTATACAAGGCTTTGTACGTGATTATCACTATTTTGAATTAAGACTGAAAGCATATTAGTACTGTAGGTAGTTTAATGGCTCCAAAAGAAGAGTTCTCTTACAATGGCTGGACTGATCCATCCACAGCAACATCACATTCTAGACCAGTTGCAGCTTCCAGATTGCCTCCATAAATTGCCTCATTTAGAGGGCATTAGAGTAGCCCTAATCGGATCTGATTGCTAGATCCAGTATTTATCAGGCAGTTATTATATTACAGCAACTCATTCTTTGAAGCATTGTCCCATCCAAATCCTAGCAGCTTCCATGCATGATTAAGGGTTTGTATAACACTCCTGGCTCAATCTTTAGACATGGCATACAGCTGAATGTTGTTGGTGAGCTGACATTTCCTTCCCTGTTTAAAAAATTCCACTTAGCGATCTATGTAATACCGGAGAGAGGGCTAACCACTTGACACCCATCCTGAAGGATCCAAGGGCTGCAACTCTCTATGACAGTGATGGCGAACCTATGTCACGGGTGCTACAGGTGGCATGTGGAGCCATATATGCTGGCATGCGAGCCGTTGCCCTAGCTCAGTTCCAATGTGCATGTGTGCGCCGGCCAGTTGATTTTCGGCTCACACAGAGGCTCTGAGAGGGTGTTTTTGGCTTCCAGAGGGCCTCTGGGGGGAAGGAAGGAAGGAAGCCTCTGGAGCCTGGGGAGAGCGAAAAACAGGCCTACCGGGCCCTCTAGAAGTTGGGAAACAGGCTGTTTCCAGCCTCCAGAGGCCCTCCAGTGGGGTGGGGGAGGCTGTTTTCGCCCTCCCCAGGCATTGAATTATGGGTGTGAGCACTCATGCAATAGCACGCGCGCACATGCTTTTGGCACTCGAGGAAAAAAAGGTTCGCCACCACTGCTCTATGAGGACTGGGGCAATCCTCTCGGGAACCACCCAGCTCTTGTAGATGGCCCAGAATGCATAAAGTGTGTGTGTGTAGAGAGAGAGATAAATAAGAAAGAGATAGATAATAGATAGATAGATAGATAGATAGATAGATAGATAGATAGATAGATAGATAGATAGATAGATAGATAGATAGATAGATATAGACAGATGATAGATAATTAGACACAGACAGACAGATGACAGATGATGGATAGACAGATGATAGACAGATGATAGACAGACAGATGATAGATGATAGAGACAGACAGACAGATGATAGAGACAGACAGATGATAAACAGATGATAGACAGACAGACAGATGATAGAGACAGATAGACAGATGAGATAGACAGACAGATGATAGATAGATGATAGAGATAGACAGACAGGTGATAGACAGATGAGAGATAGATATAGACAGACAGATGATAGAGAGACAGACAGATGATAGAGACAGACAGATGATAGACAGATGATAGATAGATAGATAGATAGATAGATAGATAGATAGATAGATAGATAGATATAGACAGACAGACAAATGACAGATAGACTAGATAGACAGATAGATATAAAAATGTCCAGCAGGAGCAAGGGGGCACTTAAACTATGGGCAAAGATAAACGGACTAAAGTAACCAAGGCGATTTCTGTCCCAGAAACCGGACTGTATCTTGACTAAACAGGAATGGAGCCATTACCGATCACGGGTCGTTGGTTTATTATTTAAGCTTCATTCATCGGGAAAGGGATTCACGCAAATTTATCGTTTCAGGGGGGTCACCTTATCTCTGAGTTTGAAATGCCCCGCTGTAAAACGTTCATAACCTTCAACGTATAACAAATGTTGTTTAAAAACTGGCAGGCGGCTCAAGGAAGCTGTTCCCTTTTTGTACTAAGCAAATAACAAAACCCGCGTTTCTGGGTCTGGAAATCTCCACTCAAGCTTCCAACTTCAGGAACTCTTCCGTCTCCCCCTTCCTCCCCCCCCCCGCCCCCGCAGCTCATTTTTAAAGAGAGAAATAGGAAGCCAGAGCGGTGAGAAGGGCCAGCAAG
>JANHGD010010815.1:363747-387476 GCA_027560375.1 Imantodes cenchoa
CCATTCTTGCCACATTTGCACAGCGAATCACTGCAGTTAAAGTTAGTAACCCGGTTGTTAAGTGAATCTGGCTTCCCCACTGACACTGCTGGTCAGAAGGTCTCAAAAGGGAATCACGAGACACTGCAATCGTCATAAACATGAACCCATGGCCAAGCCTCTGAATTGTGGTTACGTGACCATGCAGATGCCACAACGGTCGTAGGAGTGAAAAAATGGTCATAACTCACTTTTTTCGGTGCCGTGGTCACTTTGAATGGCCACTAAATGAACGGTCGTAAATCCAGGACTATCTGTCAAGCGATGTGGCGTCGAGTCTGCGGAACGACCACTTTAGATTTACAAGCCCCGCCCCCTGAATGCCCGGGTATCCAATGAGCTTTCCGCGGTTAGATAGCCGTAGCTTTACTTCTCCAAAAGGGGAGGAGCGTACTCGGTGGAGGCGCCATGACATCACCGCCATGACCACACAAACCGACATTCGAAGAGTGGAACCGTTAAGAAGCAACCGGCTTTCCCCCAGGATTTCAAAGCGCCCAGGAGGGCCCGAAAGAAAAAAAAAGACACGGAAATGAAATCTGGAAAGCGGGGCGACATCTTCCACTTACCCAGCCCGAACGGAACTCCCCTTCCTCCAACTCCTCTCGCCTTCGCCTGAATAAAATCAAACCAGCCCGCCACGGCACATGCGCGTTGACAACCTGGCCGTCCGCCAAGTTTTCTAAGACAGGCGGTTTTTTGTTTTTTTTAAACAAAGGGTGCTTGAGCGCATGCGTACTAATCTTTTTTTCCAGCCGCTGGCTGTGAACCGTAGAACCAGAACTGTTTGGGGAAGAAGGTGCGACTTAATTTACTAGCCTCTTCTCGTCAGGCTTAGGTTTATTGGACGCAGTTTTGTCCCCTGCAGGAACAGAATGTCAAAGAAAGGAAATACTAAGACAACTTTGGGGACATCTAAATACACCTCCCCCTTTATCCGTGGCCCATGTAACCCAACGCTTTGGGGGAGTCTCACCTCTCGACATCTCTAGACCAGGGGTCTCCAATCTTGGCAAGTTTAAGACTTTGGACTTCAACTCCCAGAATTCCTCAGGAAGCTTTGCTGGCTAAGGAATTCTGGGAGTTGAAGTCCACAAGTCTTAAAAGTTGCCAAGTTTGAATACTTGTTCTCGAGACTGATTTCATCCCATTGCTTGTTTTGCAGTGTTCGCAGCATGAGATTTTAAAAATGCTTTTATTTGGAAATCAGCATTTTACCGAGAAAAATATTTTCTGTCCTCCCACTCCACCTCCGAGGGGGAAAAACGAAGAAATCCTGGATCTCTGCACTTAGCGTAAATTTTATCTCAGCCAAAACCAATGGAAGTCAGTTTAAAAAAACAAGTTTCATTATATATGAGAATGTTAATTCTTTTTCATATTGAACATTGTATTGCAGAAACTTCTTGCCGTTGCAGGATGAGGGAGAGTTGTTTTTCTCGTATACACATATTGGAGAAGCTCGAAGTTGGCAGCGTAGGTTCGCTTTAAGTTACCTGACCCCGCCTGGCTTCTGCCGAAGCCTATTGTATACAAAACCTCTCCCCCCCACACACACACACACACATTGCACAAAAAGAAAATTCCCATTGCTGGCCTAACAACAAATGCCAGATTTTTCTAGGCAACTGTCATCATTCCAGCAGATCAGGAAATCAGGCCCATCGATAAGCCGAAGGTGATCTGTCAAACATTAACTTTTTAACAATGAAACTTGTATTAACTTCTGTATTACGGTATCTCACATTTTCATTTTAAAATGAAAATACTGTTAAGTTACAACATATTACAATCGTAGATTTCTAAAGTTTACGTTTAATTTGTTGGGTCTTCCTTGTCATAAGGATCTTAAAGATCCAGGAAATACAATGTCACATCCAACATTTGATTATTAAAACTGCTGGAGAGGGGGTGGGGATTGGTGGTCTCTAATACTTCATGGTAAAACAGGATCACGGGGAAAAACGAAATCGTTCCTTAAAAGCAGGACTAGACAGGAAAGGTCCTATGAAGAATTCATTTCACAAAGTTAAAATGTTTTGTTGTTTTATGACATCCCAAAGTTGCTTTTTTAAGAAGCAACTGGACTTTGTTTTTCTTTGATGACAGTTCAGTTCTTATCCAAGAAGCTTCTTCAGGCTGAAGAAGTTTCTTGGATGAGAAAGCGAAACATCTTCAAAGAAAAACAAAGTCCAGTTGCCTCTTGAAAAAGCACCTTTGGGAGAATCATGACCTGGATGACTGAGACTCTCCACAGACACTTTTTATCACTTATTCAAAAAAAAGGATACTTTAGCTTAATAGTGCCTTTATAGTCTCCCTGAACTCAGTATGTGATTGTCCCCCATTCTTTTGGCAAATGTCAGAATAGCCAGAATATGAAAAAAAAAAAATTGAGGTGACTATGGGAAATTAACACATTTAAATCAATGTTAGGAAACAACTGGAATTCTGTTTTTGTTTCTGTATTCAGGAACAGCTTTGTGCCGAAATGCAAATACCTGTTTGTAAGATCTCATAACAGAGAAATTAGAAAATGTTTTTGATGATCAACCATCACTGCAGGACCTGGAAAGCTATGTAGTTTGTCCACTTCAATCAAACAAAATAGCCCCTACCCCAAATAGTCTTAACCAGCTGATCTGAGAACATGCTAAGTTAAAAGGCATAACCAAAACAGATGTGATCAGGCTACCCATCATTTCTAAGCAAAGAAGTTGAACACAGTAAGTATATTACATTCAACTGTCATGATACCTTTGAACTCAAGGAAGAGATGAATTCTAAATGAGTACGTAAGACAAATCCAAGGTTCATCACTGAAATAAAAGGCTTAGTTTGGACACTGCTCTGCCAGACGTTTCTGCAGCAGTTGATATGCAGAGCATAGTTTCAGATTTTTAAAATGACCTCTCTCTTTCTTATTTGAAAGAAATGTTTACATAAAAAGAAACACAAAATATAAAGGAAACTCGCAAGTGTTTCAACTGCTTCATGAGTCCTCTCAACTTTCAAATCTCAATTGTCATAGCTATTAATATATCAGTCAGTGGAATAATTGTCAATGCTGCCCCCTTACTCTTTCAAACACAATTGTTAGGCAGAGTTTTTATTTATAGCAGCTATTCCCATCTAAGTAGCCTCCAGAAGGTTCAGATTATAGACCCCAATATTCTGAATACCTGATTGAGGAAGACCAGTCTATTTCATCTTAATGATGTTTAGCAATGGATCATGTTAATAAGCACACTCTTCAAAACTGTTTTAAGTGCAAAATATTGATGATGCAATTGCAGGGAAGAACTGTTGGATACATTTTAAAAGTTCTGGCTCATCTATTGATTGGTACTGATGGAGCTTTCCCATTGTGCTAAGCAAACTATATGGTTGGATACCGAACAACAGCTAACATTTGAATCAGATTTTTAACAGATGAACAGTTCATTCATATGTGAAAGTAGTAATCATGGCAAGAAATTTCATCAACTTTAGTTACATTAATTCTCAAGAGTCTCAGCTATCATGACTATGGGAAGCTGGTAATTGCATACTACAAAAAGCTAGAGGGCCAAAGGGTCTCCAATTACATAGATGGGATATCTCGGAGTAGGCATACAAAAGACTGCAATGTGAACCAATCTCTTAGTTTTACCCCAATCTATTGGTAAATACGTACCATCCATCAATCATGAAGGAAAACTTGGAAAAAGGCAGAAAGAAAAAAAAGACTTTGGAAGTTTATTCTTTGATAAATTTAAACTGAAAGCGATGACTTTGCTACTAACATTTTCCTAGATGTACAAAAATCTATTCACAGACAAGTCTGTGTATACTCTAAGACATTAAATTAGAGCTACATGAGAGTGACAGAAGATGAAGTTTCTATTCAAAGAGCAAAGTCCAATAATCATTTTGGTAAAGCAATAGCCTGTTCTGGTTAATGTGTTCAAAGATAGTCTTCCTCTAGAAAATTACAATACAGATAACGCATACAATTACAATACAAGAGGGGCTATTTGTTAGTACCTAGCATCTAAAACAGAATTTTTATAGTAAAAACACATAGAAATTAAAATCAGTTGCATTTTTTAAAACTGGAAAAATGGAGTCAACTCTTAAGCAAAAAAGTGGTAATTCATTTTTTTAAAAAAACAATTTGTTTTGGTAAATGAAGCCAGTTCCTTTAGAACCCAAAGGGCAGAAGTAAGAACTCAAGCACATCATGCCGAGAGGTAGAGAGGTGTCCATATATAATCACAATCTTCCATTGGTTTTCTTTTTTATTTTTATTTTGTCTGAGGTAATTAGCTGTGTGTGTGTCAAGTTGTAGAATCAAAAGTATTGGCAAAAAAAGAGCAACATTGACAAGATACACTAATGACCTCTTTCCTCTCCTCAACAGGTCCTAAAACATTTAATTAGATGCATCTGAATTAATGCTTCCTGGATCTCCAGTAGGTGAAGTGATTGATGAAGGGGTAGTAGCGTCCTGCCAGCTGCCATTAGCCTGAAGAGGGAATAAAGGCATTTTGTTGTTAAGTCCACAAGATGCTACTACTTGCCTCTTAAATCACTCAGATTATGATTTCCGAAATCACAATAGGAGAGCATTGTGCCATGTGCAAGACACAGACTTTGTTCCATTATGATTAGTCTCTTAGTAAACATCTTTACACGTAATTCACTTTCTGGGGCACAGAAGGTAACATATTGAGTGAATGCAGCTTCTACTGCATTTGTTTCATGGCTTCTCTTTCTCCCAATGGGACTCCTTTCCTCTTGCCTAATTTCTCCAGCAAATTTGTCTAAATAGTTAAAGCTTTACTGCCTGTTGATTCTCAAACAATTCAAAGAATTCAGAGTACAGGATGGAAGAATACACTCCCACATATCTTTCTGTTCCCAAATGCAGACTTGGGGATAGGAACCAATCCAAGGCCAGTTTGTGGATTTCACTGGAGGCTAGTTGCTGTGCATGCTTTTGCTTTCTCTCTCTCTGTCTATCTCCTGCAGTCTCTTCTTTCAACTGGGAGCATTCTCCTCCAATAGGAGGGGATTGAAAGATGCTTCCTTCTAATTCACTGGGCCAATATGGACGAGTAGGTAAGCCAGCTTCTCTTTCTGATCATTCCTAACCATTCACGGTTAGTACCGTGAATGATACAGAGAAAGGTTTTCTTACAGTTTAAACATGAGGGATTTTTTTAAAAATTCCCTGAATAATAAAAACTGGCAACAGCATGCCTATTTCCCCACTCTTTGAAGCAGCAGTCTTATGGCAAGGTGCTAGCAACACCACAGTTAATGCCGCAGTAGAGTTCTATTATAATTGCATCTGCAGAGGTAGTTACATTAACCAACATTGCCATGTCAGACTTCCACAGCTCAAGACATTCAGTTTCAAAATCAGAAGCTCCTTACATCAATGCGCTGTGTCGAATATAAGGGGTTTCCCACAATGCTGTCATATCTTCCTGCCTGGTGTATGACATGGTGTAAGGAATCCATCTGTAACAGTATGACCAATTTGTCAAGCAAACAAAAAAGTGCCAAAAGAGTTATGTAAATGCTATATTTACTGCCCCAAACCCCATTATTTTCCTTTCTGTAACCTTTTAGGGTTTTAGTGTCCAGTTGGGCTGCGCATTTATTCTCAACTTATAACTACTTATATTGCTTTTCTGCATGTTATCAAAAGGAGTTTGCTATTAGCATAATAAGATTTTTTTCAAAACAATGAGCGAGTTCCTCTGGGGCCACAAATTTTGGGAAAAGGAAAAAAACCCCATCCACTAAGATCCCATTCCCATCCCCTGGAATGTATAGCAACATTTATTCTGTACAGCTGAACATGTATATTATCTTTCCCTCTGAAATCCAGGAGAGAATATTAACAACATTACAGTAATGGACATTCGGATCACAGTCAGATAGTCCTTGACTTATGACCATTCATTGAAGAACTGAAGTTACAATGGCACTGGAAAAAAAAGGATGGGCCTTTACGCCCATCACAGCATTCCTGCACTCACACAGTCAGAATTTGGATGCTGGAAGTTCTGGTCCTAATTGCGGTCATAGGTCAAAGACCATCTATATACTAATCTTTGTAAAGGTTCAGGTCAGGCACAGAATCAACCTTATTTAGCCCAAAATTCAAATGGCAGGCCAATTGTAGTCCAGTCAGAAAAATTCAAATCCTTTCTTGTTCAAAGAAGGATTTGAAAATTTAGATCAGGTCAGAGGCACCGGAGGCATTTAATTGTGGGATAACCTATCCTCTAGTAGCTATAGATTCAGGTAATCCTTGACTTATAACCACAATTGGGACCAGAAATACAGGCATAAGTTGATACAGTCATACGTTGAGGCTCCCACATGACCAGAAGTTTTTTTCTGATATTTTTCACTATTATCATTAATCAAACGCAGCAGATGTTAAGCAAATTCATTCATTCAAATGAAGAGGACCATTTACAATGGCCACGGTGCTCTACTGGCCGTCAAGGACTCATTCTGTGATTGTTATAAATGGGAACAGTCATTAAATTACTGGTAATAATTCAAGGACTACCTTTAGGTATTTTACTGTATACCTTATAATGGGCACTTAGATTGAAGTATTTATGGGGATTAAAATATTTATGGCTGCAGAGGATTGTTAACTTGACATAGTTCCGCCTACCTGAGACTGCACATTGGCTCCCACTGGTGAATTCTGGTAAGAACTGAGTGACTGCAGGTTTATAAAGGAATCTCCAGAATTTGTCATTTTAAATGACCCAGAGGAACCTAAAGAGAAAAAAAAAAGTTACCTAAAGTTATGCGTGCAACCATTCATTTTCATGCAATTTGTCATAAATGATAGCCCAAGCAGCTGTTGTGCTTAAAATCTGATTCAATAATCTATCACTTTCTATCATGTAGAGTACTCAATTTCTAGGGCTTAATGAATAGATCTTGACCAAATACAGTTCAGGTTATTTCATGAATCCAATTCAAATTCTTCTCCATTATTGACCAATGAAATGGTCAATAAGTGAGAGATACTGATACTGGTTGCTGCTCTCTTATTCAGATAAAAGTTCTTGTGCAGCTACACTAGCATTACTCTCTCTCTCTAGTGTGCCTTATTGCCAGGTGTACAAAATTTTCATAAATGTGCACTGGTCAGAAAAGAGATATTTTATTACCAACATATTTGCAAATGGTTGCTAGGTGAGGTCACTGCTAAGTGAAGAGTGGATAAAATTACAAACTTTCCCCAGAAACTCTGAGGTTTCTTCAAAAGCCACCACAAGTTCTTTGTACATAAAGTGGTACAGAATAAGACCAGAGGTTCCCAAGCTTTCTCCATTCAGAGCTCCCCTGCAGTATAGCAAACTCATTACACTTCCAGTTGTTAAGTAATAAAATATTCCACGGTGCCATGTTAGTTTGATACAGCACCTCATTTAGGAAGGATGAAATTATATTATTACCTCAGATATACCACTGCAATCTCTAGCTTTATAAGAGGGATGTGATTTTTAAGTGAGATTTTCTGCTTTTAAGAAGACTATGAGATTCAATAAACACAATTTAAAATATGCACCTGGTTTTTTAAAAATAAATACTACAGCATACAAGTATGATGAGCTTTCTCAAAGCATAAAAATTAATAATCTATATTACTTATTCAACAGCAGGTCCCCAAGTAGTAAGATATTACTATTGATAATAAGTTATTACTAATTATTTATATTATATTATATTATTTCTCATCTATTATATATATATATTATTAGTAATATCTTACTGATTATCTATGAGAGGACTGGTGCATATTTCTGAGATCTGACTGGGCTCAAGGGAGGGAGGGTGTCTCTCTCAGAGCTTTACCCAGCCAGGTTT
Source organism: Imantodes cenchoa (assembly GCA_027560375.1). Classification (NCBI taxonomy): domain Eukaryota; kingdom Metazoa; phylum Chordata; class Lepidosauria; order Squamata; family Dipsadidae; genus Imantodes; species Imantodes cenchoa. The sequence goes on from JANHGD010010815.1 coordinate 371,680, forward strand.
CAGCGTGTTTCGGGTGTGGCATCAGCTAATATCTCAGGGCAGGAGTGGGGCTGTGGTAATTGTCATCCAGGTTATGTTATGTTTGTTAAGTTAGTTTTTAAAATAGTAAAATCTAATATTAAAAAAAGCAAATAGAGAAGAGTAGAAGGTGCAAGAAAAAAGAAAGAAAAATTTAATATAATAAAGAGAAAAGATAGTGTAGTTTCATCATAACAAGTATTAAACAAATTTAGTAACTCTTCATCCTCTCTAAAGTTACAAACATTTATCTCTTTATTGTATATTCCATTTATCTATAAACAAATCTGTAAACCATCCTCTTTTCAGTCCAGCAGAAAGTCCATAAATGCTAGCCAGATAAGGTTAACAAAATAAATAAATAAATAATCTATATGCCCGTTTGCAGAGAAAAAAAACAAGTACAGGTAGTCCCCAAGTTACTATAGTAATTGAGACCAAAATTTCCATTGCAAAATAATGCAGATGCCAAGCATGATGTCACATAAAGCAACTGCAATCCTGGCAGTCCCCATTGTCATCATTAGCCAAATCTCACTGCTCATTGGCAAGGATCCACCGCTATACAAGCCATTCTCAGCTTGGTCCTTCCCAGCCCTGAGCCTCCATAGGGTAAGGGACTGCCTGCTCTTCAACTCCCCCCACCTGGCTATCTCCCTACCCATCTCTGTCCTTTGGCTGTTCTGTACAGTGGTACTCCTTGGTGCTGTTGGCAGCACAAGGGCTGAACTACAGTCCTGAAGCAAAGGTCAGCTGGGCATAACAAGGCCTATGGAGCACAAGGCGGTGGGCGCAGCTGAGGCTTGGCAATTGAGGTGGCCAGTTGCAGTATGAAGCTTGAAGTGGTTCTCCTCAGCAGTGATCTTGGTGCTATTGAGGTTGAAACAGAGGTCCAGGAATGGTGGTGGCCAGAGGAGAGTGCTGAAGGCACCAGGCTTCTAGTTGAGCCCTAGCACTACCAGCACCAGTGAGGTATAGGCCAGTGAAAAGAGATAGGAGGAAGATAGGCAGATGGAGGAAGTTGAAATGCTCCTGCAGTTGTAAGTGTAGGCAGGCTGCCAAGCAACCAAATTTTGATCACATGACCATGGGGGGCACTGTAATAGCTGTAATTTCAGGGACCATTCATTCAGCAGAAAATGAAAATGAAACAAATTTTGAAACATAATGTTTTATGGAAAGTCATTAACTCATACTTAATGAATATATATGGGATAGCAAACTATCTGAATTCCCAAGATGTTTCAAGCAAATTTTTCGTCAGAGGAAACAGAAAGCACTAAATAACATATCCTATTGTCTAATCAGGTTTGCCAACAAGGGGGCCTTTTTAATGTTTTTTAATATAATTTTAAATTAGTGCCACTAGTGCTACTAGTATTTACCTTGAATACCAAGTGACTCAAAGATGTTAGGAGCTGAAATTGCTTCAATCAATTTTAATTCATTCAGAAGAGTCTGCTTGTACTCAAGATCTTGATTTTTTTTCATTATTATATCCTAACATAAAGCAACTAGGAAGGCTGAAAACAACATCAAAAGAACATAAACATATAGTATGTTTCTAGGCCACCTACAAAAACACCAGGTTGATTCACTCATTTGTTTTCATTGTCTGAGTAGTGTTATTTTTTTTTTATTGCTGGTTTCCCCAGCAGGTGTCCTTCTTTAACTGCAGTCTTTCTATACTCACCAGAATTTGGGGTTGGAGGAGAGCTTGTTTGGTTCCCCTGAGCCACCACATTGGTAGCATCCACTGCTGTTTTGGCTGCATAAATATTGGCCTCTTCCTGGAATTTTCCCATATTTTTCTTGTAGCGGATTCTCTTATTACCAAACCAGTTGGAGACCTGTAACACAATAATTTGTATGTAAACAAATCATACTATCTCGTCAGTTAATATTATCTTTAAAAGGTAGGAAGAACAAGCAAGGCTACTATGAAACTGGACAAAATATAGTCATCTTTAAGTTTCTGCAGCATCCAGCCGGGTGAAGTTTGGTGTGGTAGTTAAGGTGCTGCTCTATGAACCACAAAACTGAGTTATACTCTCACTTTAGGCAGGAAAAACTGGCTTGGTGGGTTTGGGCCAGTCATTCTTTCTCAGTCAATTCATCTCACAGGATTATTGTGAGAAAAACAGGAGGAGGAAGGAGTATTTGGTAGATTGCCTCTGTGTGTGTGTGTGTGTGTGTGTGTGTGTGTGTGTGTAAAAGTGAGATTAAAATAAATATCCCTGCCACATCTATTTAAAGTATCAAAAATCCTTTCAGAATTCCTATCAGAAATCAGAAACATGAATTTGTGCTTTAAAAATCTTCTTTAAAAGATATTAGAAACTACTATGACAGAAATCATTGAGCTTAATTTTTATTTTTGCTATTGTGCTATATGCCACCTGCTCAATGTCTTTGTTGTATACCAATAAAATCCATATTGCAAATATATTAACTCCCATGATATAAAAAACTAACATAATAAAAGTATCCAAATCAGCTAAGAGCAATTTAAAACTTATCAAATGAGAGTTTTAAAAGACCAGCTGAATATAAAAATACTGATAAAAACCACAAAAAATACATTTGATTAATATACTCTGACATCTCAGTACATTAAAATATTTGATTAAATACAAATGATTTCATATGCATGCAGATTTATTAACAAGGGAACTAGATGAATCTCCTTTGGAATTGAGTTCAAAAGGCATCCAGAGCCAAGTCATAGCTTTGAAGGACTGTTGTTCTAATGCACTTTAGAGCACATATATAAACCCCAAACACCTTGCTTTTGATCCACTGAATCAGAAATAGCTCTGAGAAAAGTGGGCTTGAGGGATAACTCTGCATTACAGGCAGGTTCACATGACTTGTTCTACTACAAATTCATGCTGCTTCTGATCTAATTTCACAGAGTATGGCCATAACATATTATGTTTATTTCTGGATTATTGTGATGTGCAAATCCATAGTAAAGTTAGCATTGGTTGCTTTGTACATAAGCTATTAGATTTCTTGTCAATAAATTAACCAAAGACTATGAACTTTGTTGATTGCTTGCAGATGTTTCATTACCAGATTATGTAATATCTTCAGTGCTAACTAGCACTGTTTTAAAACCAAGCTCTTGGAGAGCATTAAGGACTCCACAATTGAACTCTGAGAGACACATATTTTCTTCTATTAGTCACCAAAGAAGAGACACTTAAAATCTAATGGCAGACTTATTAACCTAGTTAATTTAATAAAAAGCCATTCTGAATACCCAAATCATGTGGCAAGGTGTAACCATTTTTAAAAGATGAATTGGACAGAGACCCGAGTCTGGCAATAATATAACAATGTCTGGGACAAAATTCCACTGCCTTTGTACTTATAATTCTAATTCTGTGAAGTTTGTTTTAAAATTGTCTATTAAATTATAAAATCATGATCAAGAAAAATACTGAATTAAAGATCCAATTAGGGAATTTAGATAATTTTTTAAATTAAAACAGGAGCCATACTAATAGTTTACCCATTAATATACAATTCAACAAAAGTAGAAGTAGCCATGCTGGCCAACAGAAAGGTAAAAAAAAAGAATTTGAAACTCCCTATTAAAAAGGACCTTCATTAGTTTGGTTGAAAACTACAAAAAATGCAATTTCCTGAATTTATGTAAATTAGATTTATTAGGTGAAGAGACGGTATCAGACTGTATCAGGGCTTCCCAAGATTGCTGGGATGAGGAAACATTATTGGTCCCTCATTTTTGGAAATCAGAAATCCATCTGTTTTTATCTACACAGCCTACCTGTGAGACTGTAATGCCTCCTTTCTTGGCTAGTTCTTCTTTGGCTTCTTCACTGGGGTAAGGATTACTCAGATGAGAATAAAAATATTCATTCAATACTTCTGTTGCCTGCTTGCTGAAGTTACGTCGCTTTCGCCTGAGAATAGATTGTAATTATTCATAAAGCCCAATATTTAACTAAAATATATTTATTTAGTTGTTAAATTTATTTGCCGCCTATCTCGCCATGGGCTACTCTAGGTGGCTTACAATGCTAAAAAGGAAGTAATGAAAAGAGTGTGAACAGGAGATAATAGAGCAATGAATAAACAATGAGAAAAACAGCTATATGATTACCAAAAACAAAAGATTAACAGGTAGACAGCAGAGAACAGGGGGAAGGGAGAGATGGAGTCTGCAATCAATTCAGCAGTCATCTCCAGCACAGAACTCCATCATTTGGAGCCCAGGCCAACCGGCGCAGCCAAGTCTTTAAGCTCTTGTGGAAGGATAGGAGTGTTATATTAAAATAAAATATAGACTATCCCAAGGACAGGAGGGAAAGTTAGTAGGGATTACAGGAAAATTATTAAAAGTTTGAGTATCCTGACCAAATCATGGGGTGACTACTCTTGCTTATCCTTTCCAAAACATCATTCATTCTAAAGCAAAAATTAAAATATAAACGCAAAAAGATAAGCAATAGAACATTCATGGCTTTAGCCAAATAGAAATATAAAAGGGGAGCATGCTATAATTAAAAGCTGAAACTAAACGTACAGTCAAGATTACTGTTCTGCACATAGTAACCAGTACTCCCAAAATGATCTACGAATACAAAATTCCACACATTTTAAGGTATATAATTAAAACATTATTATTCATACAACTGCCTACAGATTAACTAGTGTTCCTGAGTTTCATACCTTCAGTTCCCATCCCATCCATCATTACTCTGTTTTACCCTTGACAGGTTTCTAAAGAGCAAGGGGGCAGCAGGTGGCATTCTTGGCTGGGGGGGCCTTTGCACCCATTGCACCTTTTCCTGGATCACGAGGGCTCATCCATGCCTTGGTCATCTTCCATTTGGGTTACCACAATGCATTCTACACTGACAATCACCTGGAAACTTCAACTGGTCCAGAATGTAGTAGCGCGCATGGTAATGGGTGCCCCTGGGTTTGCATATGTAATGCCTCTGTTGCATGAGGCATTTTACATATACAACGTGGAACATATGAAAGATGTCCAGTACCTTTCCATGTGCAATTCAAGGTGCTCATCATCACCTTCAAAGTCTTATATGACACAGGGCCAGGTTATATGTGGGACTGCCTTTCCTAAGGACATCTACCCATCTTACCAGGTCAGATAGGGTGGGCATGCTCCTTGCTCCTAAATATTGCCATCTGATGGAAGCTAAGAAGAATACCTCCACTATATGGAATATCTATCCCTGAAGTTCAGCAGCTTTCCCCCCTTTTAACCTTCTGTAAAGCTTTGAAGACCTGGCTTTTCCACCAAGCCCTGGAATAATTGACTATAAGATTAGCGCCAGGTTTCCGTTGTTTTTTTTATGAGTTTGTAGTATTTTAAAGATTTTTATATTATTTTACCTTTGACTGGGAGCTGCCTAAAGTTGGTTATAAGATGGGCAGCTTTATAAATGTTTTAAATAAATAAAATGTTAATATGCTCATGTAATTAAAAAGACCAAGTAGCAACTGATAGGAAGAGTTCTCCAAAACCATATGAAAATTATGGAAAGTTCAAAGTTGACAGCATTTTTCTAACTCAATACTGTGGATTCCCAAATTGTACAAACATGGCAAATATAATTCAACTGCCAATGTTCATATAATCTCAAGTATTCACCATCAGTGTGTCTAATCATGAAATCTGTTAATTGCACACACACCCCAAGCCAGTAGTGAGTTCTAAATCCCGTCGCTACCTGTTCGTGTGCTCGCGCAAGGCTTCTGCGTATACACAGAAGCGTCCTGGACGGGTGGAGCCTCCCGCCACCGCCACCAGTTCGCTGAACCAGGCCAAACCGGGAGCAACCCACCTCTGCCCAAGCTTAGAGTATCATTACTGTTGAACCCCAAACTTAGAGCATAAATAAACTTAAACAGTAATGATTAGGAACATGGTTTATTTTTCGTACTTCCAATATGGCCTGGTGTTAACTTGCCTTATGTGCCTACTGTAAAATGCTTATAGTGTATTGTATTATCAGTATCTTGGACACAGGAAATAGTCTTATGCATTACCTTGCATCAAGAAATCTTGAACGCAAAATCATCACTGCCTCGCACGTACTTTGTTTCAGCTGCATCTGTATGGTGCTGAATTTTCCATGAATTATATTCACCATACGCTCTATTTCTTTGGGCGAGATTGGCCTTGTTCTACTCTGTTCCCGAAGGAGGTTCATAACATGAGTGGTGAACTCACTGCAGGCCTGGAAATAAGTACAAGGTAAGTACATTTAACTGAAGCAAAAGGTCCCTTGAATCAGATCTGACTCCATAACTATAGGTAGTCCTCTACTTATGACCACAACTGAGCCCAAAATTTCTGTTGATAAGCAAGACAGTTGTTCAGCAAGTTTTTCCCCATTTTTCCTTTTTGTCACTGTTGTTAAATGAATCTGGCTTCCCCCGTTGACTTTGGTTGTTGGAAGCTCGCTGGGAAGGTTACAAACAGTGATCACATGATTCTAGAACAGTGTCTCTCTCATAAATATATGTTAGTTGCCAAATATCCAAATTTTGACCACATGACCATGGGTCATAAGTGTGGAAACTGGTCATTTTTTCCAGAGTCATTTTAACTTCAAACGGTCACTAAAAGAATAGTTGTAAGTGGAGGACTACCTGTATCATTTAAACCATAACTTTAAAACTAGACTAAAGAATTCAACAGTAAACATGGATTTGATACTATCATTCTGGGTTAATAATTACTGTATAATATGCTGCAGAGTGTATTAGATAGGTCTCACTGAAAAAATTGCCTATAGTTATTTTTTTATAATAACACACATATAGCCAACTGTTTTCAAGTTGTCAAATATTTTTACTTCTATAATGTTTTATTTATAGCAAGATACTATATATGGTAATGAAACAATGCTTCTAACAGTAGTAGTAGTAGTAGTAGTAGTAGTAGTAGTAGTAGTAGTAGTATAATATAATGAAAGGGAAAATATTAACAGTCAACTTAAGTAAACTCTTCCTATGAAACATAGAAGCTGCTGTCAGCTTCTGGATAAGAAAAGCTACTATTCATGCAAAAACTGGTAAAACGGAGTACTTTTGAAGCAAAAAAATTCATAAAGCTATTGATGAAGGTGCATTTAATGCAATTGAGAACCAGGAAAGGTCGCTCTCTTGAACGTTTTTAAAAAGACAATCCTAAATTATACAACTTACGTTTATTATTTCACACAATAGTTGGGTTATTATAGTTACAGTATTCATAAAACTGAATACTCCCTGATCTGTGACCACAAAGGAAAAGCAATTAATTGTTTTAAATTGAGAGGATAAAACAGAGAGGATAACTCTTCCATGCAGAAAGATCACCTGTTCATATTTCTCTAGCTCAGAGTGGTATATCTGTCGGATCTGTGACAGCTTGGCCCTGTAGTCAGAGTGTTCAATGCTATTGTCATTTGGACAGCCACCTGATGTTGCTGCTATTGCTGCTGGTCCTCCTCTTCCCCGCTTCTCAGGCCCGGAGACACCCTCAGCCAGCAACATGTTATCTAGTCTCATTAGCTGAGCATCAGGGGGATCTTCTTCCTGAATACCACGTATACTTAACACTGGATAAATATAAATAAGGAGTAGACAATTAATTATCATGCGATGTTTCCCTCATTTTCTCTTTGCATACATATTAGTAAACATGATTTCATCCTTATTAATAACTTTTATTGTTTTATCAACTTATAAAATACCAAGAAAAATAAAATAGGAAATTAAGGGAAGAAAAAAGTGGGGGGAGGGGAGAAAATATGAGGTACAAGGTAGGAAAGAAAAAGGCATTGACTTCCGACTCTTTAGCACAGTACAAGTTGATACAGCCTCAACTTTTTGCTTTTAAACATTAGTATATAACTAGCCGTTTCTATAACAACAAATCTATCTAATCGGCAAAACCAAAAGCAGTTTCTTTTTTTTTTCATCACAAGCACAAAATCTAGAAATGATATCCAAATAAAAAACATATATTCTCCTCTTTGAATAATCGATTTAACCATTACTGCTTTATCTTCCTTGATGTTGAAATAATATGCATTTCTCTTTCCACTTGATTTTCTTTATAAACTGTCACCATTTGTATTAACAATGTTCACTGTATTCTTTCAGATTCTTGAAAGGGAAAAATATTTTTTTCGTCAATTTTAAAATACTAAGTTTTTCTTTAAAAACATTTCTAAAATTAAAACATTCTAATACATCTTTAAAACTTTTTCTTAGCATACTTACCTTAAAGTTCACTTTCAGACTAATAAAATTCCAACTAAGTCCAATTAACTCATTAAATTTAGATCACTCCCTCCAAGATCCCCCTTTACCCTCATAGAATAATTGTTTTTTTCTTGTATACATGCTTTTTAAAGCTCTAGATTTTGCTTCTGCAAATGAGACACTATGCATGCTTCCACGTTTGGAATTAGCGGTATTTGCTCTGGCCCAAGGGGTGGAAATGCCGGAGGTGTCGGCGGGCAATGCCATTTGGCGAGGGCTCTGTGTTCAACAAAGGGGCCGTATAGGGGTCTTCTTCCCCTCCCTCTGCCAGCAGATGGGAGCAGCCAGGGGCCGCAAGGTTGTGCCGCTTGCATCGCACCTCCGCCAGCCGGCCCTTGCCTGCTCGCCCGGTCAAGTTGTGGGAGAGCCAGGCCTGAAAGACAGCCGAGCCTTCCCATGTCCCCCCTCCAGGCAGCCCTTTGGCTGAGCGTGGTGGGCCCAGAGCTGCTGGTCTCCCTCCCTTGCTGCCGGCCATACCTTTTCAGGCCAGGTGAGAAATGCTTGGGAGGAGAGGGGTGAGGTGTGCCCACCTGCAGGCCACTGCCCACAAAGAGACTGCCCGGGTAGTCACGCAGCACCAGCTCGTGGATCATGGCGCCGCATGGGGACTGGGCCTGCCTATTCGCAGGAGCATCAACAAAGCTTCCTTAGGGCAGAGCCGGTTCCGGGTGCTAGTTGGGCCCATGTGAAGCCCGTTGTTTGCCGAGGAGCCCAGTTGAGGCCTCACTTGCCGCCCGCTGAGGCGTCTGGACTTCTGGTGATGGATGGGATCCTTCAGGCACTTAGCTTGGCTGCCTGTTTAGTAGCTCCAGCCCCTGCCTCCGAGTGCCTTGTCAGAGCTGCGTTGGGGTTTTGCCTGCGTGGACGTCGCTTGCTTGGAGGGGGAGGCGGTTAGAGGAGCGCCGGGATGCCAAAATGGCCTCAGGAGTGGTTGGCCGAGGCAGAGTGCCTGGGAGGGGAGGGGCAAGGGGAGGGCCCAGCCAGTGGTGGGATCAGCTGGTTCTCCGAACTGCACACAAAGTTAACAACAGGTTTGGCCTAACCGGCTGAATCCCACCTCTGGATGTTTCTATTTAAACCATCATAATAAAAACTGGTGTCAGGTTTATATTTCAAAATTACAGTTGACTCCTCTGCATTGTCAGCTATTTGTGAAATTCCCTCAGTGGTTTTGTAACTTTCTACACATATTTGCATCTCTGAAGTAGTTTTAGTCTTTTTAACATTCTTGGAGCATAGCTGTTCTATAAATTGATGAATTTTATATAAAGATTTTTCAAATACATCTTTAATAATTTGCTCCTCCAACTTCTTAACTCCCTTCTTTAACCACAAAGTAGCTTTTTTTTGTAAGTCACTTAGGAATCATAAAAATCAGAAAGTTTTAGCCACTCACAGCAAAGCAGACCAAGGTACAAATTACTAAAAATAATAAACTAGAACCACAACTTTCTGCCCTTATATTTCTCCATCATTTTTTTAAAAAGATAGTTTACACTTCCTTATTTTAGCTTGCCTTAGCAGCCTTCTTCCCTGTTCTTTAACAAGAAGAAATTCCCAAAATGGTGCAAATCTTCAAAAAGGAATAACAGGCTATAGCTAAAGTCCTTTAAAATGATTAAGAAATAAAAGGCACAACTTTCTTCCACTGGAAAAATGGAATGGAACGGAATATTGGAACTGAACGGAAGGAACAAAATAGGAACAGGATAAGAACAGAGGAGAGGACAGGACAGGAGTGGAGTGGAGTAGAGTAGAGTGGAATGGATAGAATAGAATATGGAAACAGAAGGAAACTGAACTGAATGGAAGGGATCAAACATTTTTCTCTTCAGGCATAGGGGGAGGTTGTTCTTGAAAATTATGCTTAGCTTGCCGAATGTCTGCCAATCACATTTAACACGCTGTTCAATTTCTTTTATTGTATCACCTTCCATTGATATCCATTGGCCAAGGTATATATAGTGGTCTACTACATCTCATTCTTCTCCAGATATAAAAACAATATTTTCTTTTATGAATTTATTAAACATAACCTGACTCTTTTTCAGGTTTACAAATTAATAGGTTTTAAAAGAAAGAATCGAATTACAGATGTTTGGTAAAAGCACTCCCGTGTGAAAGATATTGCTTCCAATAAATACTCTCACCAATACAGCAACACCGCTGGATTTTTCTATGCTATATCCATCATTGCAACACCATCAGTTGTATCAGAGCATTGAGAGAATCTACACTTGGGTTCCTATGACTATTCAGATCATCAAACTTCTAGACAGCCTTTAAAAAAAAAAGCTAAGGCATCTAATTCATGAATAATTTTTATTAAGGCCTAAAGCATTAAATTAAATTGTTCATTACAGCCAACAATGTGGGTTTTTTATTGCATGTTAACTCAAGTTACTATGTAAGTGAAGTAGGTAATATTTTTTCCAAACAAAAGAGTAGATTTGTCTCTGTTAATTAGCTGAGAAAAACTGCTATCTTCATTAAATAACCTCAAAATATTACTTGAACCAATTACTTTAATATTTATCCCAATCATCTAATTAATCAATTAAATTAGTAATAGTTCAAGAAATCTTTCCATTGGTTGGCAGCCTTAATTTTTATGGATGTTTTTAATGGACGATTGTGAGCACCATAAAACCCTAAGAACCTGTGCAGTCGTATATACTAATATGCCATGGATTGTTCTGATTCCTAATCATAACACTCTCTACATATTCATTAAAATGGAAAATAATTAGGCTGAGCCAAGTGAAATTCCCATCATTTCTAATTAGCTCTTAATTAAAACACATCACAACCTAAGGTACTGAGACCTCAATCAATATGCAAATGCAATCATTGCAATATATTTACATATCATTAATTAACATGCTGCAGTGCTGTAATGAACTGTATGAGAGCACTGGTGCCAAAACAAGAATGATATGCAATTTGTTGAGGCTCATTTTCCAATCCAGATTTTTCTCTTCCATACGGCAATAAAGCAGCAGGGCTCATATTCCTGGCTTATGATAGAGCATTTTTTGTTAACAGGAAGGAAAAATATATTAACTGAAATATGTAAGCAGCAAATACAGGATGTTCATGCCAATAAAACTGATACAGTTGTTTGCACTTCAACCAACTAATGGGAAAATACAAAGTTCTATGGAAGACAACCTGATATTAGAAAAACAACAGTACATGTCGTTAAAAGAACTGGTAAAGTTTTAGCTTAGGTTTGAGGGGTATATAAAGAATTACTATACTGCAAAATCTGCCTAAAATATGTTTTATAAATCTTAATGTAGAAGAAGAGGTATAAGAAATTAGAGAACTTTCCACTTGGTCTCTTGTAGATCTTCTCACCTTAACCCATCCCTCAGAGCATTCACTGTTATTATCCACCCTCAGCTGTATTTCCATGCAAAGTAAGAAGGAAGAATCTCTTCAGCACCTTCTCTTCTGTGAGAGGTGTGGTTCGAAGTCTCCCACTAATATGTCTCAGCTGTTGCTATACACCTGAGATAGAAAAAGTTTTAATTAACTTATCTGCATAGATCTCGGCAACTTGTATATTCTATAAACATCCACACTAGTGAACCTCAAGTACAGCATCTTCATATCATAATCAGCCATTCTTCAAATAATATACAACCTCTGCATTACTGTTATTTTGGCACAACAATGGTTGGATGGCCCTAGATGATATTATAAATCATTGTGTAGAATGACCTGACTTGGCCACTGAGCCATGTTGTCCTTGCTCAGTTCAAAATATAGTTCCAATTAAAAATGGGCTGCCTTCTAAAACACTGAACATTCTAATTTCATACAGCTAATGTGAAGTCTTACGTACTCTTACTTGGAGGATGCTGCTTTAAGATTCAGTGGAGCCTATTTATTTTATAAACATTTTCAATTTGCTTTTCAAAGGTTAAAATAGAGATGCAAAACTGTTTCTTTCTGAGTAAACGCACACAGGATCAAGATACATATTTAATGTTAAAATGATATTACCACTGTCAAAATGCATGGATATACATTTAAAAAGATTAAAGATAATTTTGGCATCCAGTTGGATATAAAATAATTACAGCTTTGATATTTATAGCTGGACTTTTTTTTTCAATATATTGAAAAGGAAGGCATCTAAATGGCAATTACAAAACCTGGGGAAGAGTTTTATTACCAAAACTATCTTAGGTCCAGTTCACATATATCAGTGATGGAGAACCTTTTTTTCCTCAGGTGCCGAAAGTGTATGCATGTGTGCGCCATCGTGGACGCGCGAGTGCCCACACTCATAATTCAATGCCTGGGGAGGGTGAAAACAGCCTCTCCCACCCACCGGAGGCCGGAAATGGCCCGTTTCCCAACTTTCGGTGGGCCCGGTAGGCCTGTTTTTCACTCTCCCCAGACTCCAGAGGTTTCCCTAGAGCACGGGGAAGGCGAAAATGCCCTCCTCCGCCCCCTGGAGGCCCTCTGGAAGCCAAAAAGGCCCTCCCAGAGCCTTCACGCAAGCCAAAAATCGGCTGGCCGGCACGCACATGCACTGAGCTAGAGCAATGGCTCATGTGCCAGCAGATATGACTCCGTGTGCGTGCCATAGGTTCGCCATCACTGATATATATCAAGCTGTTCTCTTCAAGTCTAGTGAATATGTTTCAAATGGGATAAATGCTGAGACAAAGGTGATAGATACATTTTCTTATTTTTATCCTATGTACACTGGTCTACAAGGAGAAAGCCTCGGAAATTAAAGTAGCTTAATTTTACCAGAATTGGGTCATTAATAAAGGAAAATTTAGTCCTGAGTATTAATTGGCTCCAGTTTCCAAGATATAGCTTCAGATTAAAATTGCATTAAAATAATTCAAAATTATGAGGTGGATGTGCAATTATGCTCTATAACTTTTCTGCAAAATGTGATATAGCAATGAGAATGGTGCCACACCAATCATTATAAATTTATATTTTTATTGATACCAATAACATAACTTTCCATTCATTTATTGGTTTTTCATGTAACATTTTTATGCTTTTTGCATGAAAAACTGACAAGCTCTCATCAGATTAAAGGACAAGGTTCCATCTTTATTCGGTATCTAAATTGCACTTTTTGACTTTTCTCTTGTGAACTGCAGTAGAATCATCCCTGGGGAGATTCCAGCAGTAATCGGTAAGCATGGACGGACTCCATTTCCCTTGATATCTCTTCTCCATGTCTGTGATATCCTGGTGGAATCTCTCCCCATGCTCATCACTCACTGCCCCACAGTTCAAAGGGAAAAATAGTCTAAATGCGAGTGTGAGAAGTGAATTTTCAGTGAATGTTTGCACCAAGTGCTTTATAGGATCTAAGCAAATTTTCCACATGTTTTTCATTGTCATCTGCCTTGCTGTTCTCAAAGTAAGATAAATTTATACACTTCCATGTGGTACCATTTTCACTGTTTTATGGTACTTTGTCGAGAAGTTATGAGGCATCATGATCATTAGATCATTCCCCCTTGTAGGCAAATATACTCACCTGCGTATAAATCTTTATTGTGAAATATCTTGAAAACTTTAGCTAACCAGCACCTTTATCACTTGTTTTCTAATTCATCTAATCAATATATATAAAATTAACACATTTTATCTTGGAGGTCGATAATTTCCCAAAATTTGTAACCATTGTTACCTTCAAATTATAGAACACAGTTGGTCTTCTTTTGACAGTAAACTAAAGCAAGATAAAAAGCAAATAGTCTTTCTAGTTTCCATCAGTTTATCATCCTCATGCCTTCTTTTCTTAATTACTCTTTTTGAATAAGACCCAAGGTGGTTGGAACAATACACTTGCAGATGGCAAAATAAGAGAGAAAAAAGGATTCAGCACCTATCTTCCATTAATGCTGTCCAGAGCATCACTTTTTTATAATGTTTTATTAAATATTACAATTATACAAATAAACTAATACAAATTAGTTCCTTCTGGTTCCTTCTAGGATCCAGTTACCAAATTTCCATTTTATCATGTTTCTTTAGGAATTCAGAATAACAGCATTCTTCCACAAAAGGACTCCCAATATTAATTTCAAAGTTTTATTTCAAATCTATCTAGACCCATATTCCTTTCATAACTTTGAAAATCAACATTCTAACCATCTTTTTGCTATTTTTTTTTTTTTGGGGGGGGGGGCTGTCCTTAAAATTATGTTTAAAAATTATTTTGTTAAGGATTAAAACAAACTCACCTGGTGTGTTATAAGACTTGTGAATTGCAAGATTCTTAACAGTTGAAAAGCAATTAAGCAAATTGTAAACATGATTAAGAAATAAGGATCAGCAGAGTTCAATATCAGCTATATTGTGGCTATGAGCTTAGGAGGAATCCCTCAAACCGCCCCCCCCTTTTCTGCTCATGAGCTAAATGCAAAAATCTGGTTCCTGCAGTTTACTGCAGTTTAGTCACGAGGACTAGCTGTCCAGAGTGCACATGGACAATCTCAGGATGCTACCTTTGTCTGGAGAGAGTTGGCTGGCAATAAAAAAAAACTTGTCCAGAAACTGATCTCACCACAATGGAATCTCTACTGCTTCAAAGAGATCTAGCTCACCCCAAAACAAAGCATCTCTCTGTGATCAAAATAGAGATAATTTGATTGGCCATAAGCAACTCTAAATTAACGTAATATGGTGACAATGGTGAATACTTTCACCCAAAACTATTTTAACATATGCTCTTTTTATCATACTCCTACAACTATTCAGACCTTTCAATGGTACTGACAAAGATGTTTCTATTGCTGTGCCCTGATTTCTGTCAAGGATCTTTTTTTAAAAAAAAATGCTTTATGTCCAACTGCAACAAATAATAAGGAATAAGATGTTTAATTTCAAGTAATTTTCTTCATCCAATTTTATTAAAGATACTAAGATAACTTCAGACCCAGATAATTCTGACAAAGCCTGAACTAGATCTAGCCAAAAGGGAGGATCATTCCAATAGTCACACTAGACCAGAGGGCGGCAACCCACGGCTCCAGAGCCACATGCAGCTCTTTGGGGCCCCTGCTGTGGCTCTCTGTCCACTAGCTGGCCTCGCCCTCCCCTCCCTCACCTGGCCTGAGAAGATAAGAGCGACAGCGTGAATGGAAAAGTGGCCGGAGCTGATTCTCTGACTCTGGTTGAGAAACATAGCCACCCCCAGCCTAGGCTTTTCTTCGGGCAACCCTCCTCCTCCTCTCGTGACTCCCTGGCTGCCTGTGGCAGGGTCAGGAGAGTGCACATGCGCAGGAAGACCCTCAAAGGCACGCTGGGATGGCAGGCGGCTGCTCACTTAAGGAGAGTCTTTGGATGAGGCTTCTCTCCTGCCCTAACATTCTGGCCATTGCCTTGCCAAGTCCCACCCTGTTCACCCCCTTCCGCAGCCCTTTGGCTGAGTGGGATGGGCATAAGCTCCAGCCAAAGCAGCAGGAAGCGAA
>JANHGD010010815.1:389583-401538 GCA_027560375.1 Imantodes cenchoa
TGGTGTTGCTAATAAACATTTGTGACTTTTATTATTATTTGGTTTATCATTGCTGTTGGGGCGAGGGAAACAGAACAGGCCTGTTGTGTTTTGGTTTTTTTATTGTTGTTATTTCAAGGCATATCCACACACATTGTTTAAACTGTTCCTATGTGCTGGTCAAATTTTGATTTTAAATCAATTTAAGAAAATCCTGACTAAACTAAGACTAAGACTAAGACAGTTGGTCCACTAAAGAGAGAAGATGGCAAGGAAGTAACAGGCAACAGAGAGAAAGCGGAGCTGCTTAACTCATTCTTTGCATCACACAAAATCCATCACGCAAAAAGAAACTATAGCCCAACCTACCAGAAATATAACTGCAAAAAACAGAAAGAAACTAAACTTAAAATAAGCAACCAAAAAAAAAAAACCCCAGTAAGAGAACACCTGTCTGAACTTGATGAATATAAATCACCAGGACCAGATAGATCACACCCCAGAGTACTAAAGGAGCTGGCAGATGTCATCTCAGAACCACTGCATCACATCTTTCAAAACTCCTGGAATACTGGGGAACTACAAGAGGACTGGAAAAGAACTGATGTGGTTCCCATCTTCAAAAAAGGGGAAAAAAACAACCCAAGAAACTACAGACCTATTAGTCTGACATCAATACCTGGGAAGATACTGGAAAAGATAATTAAAAAACAGATCTGTCAACACTTAGGTACAAATAAAGTAATAACAAGCAGCCAGCATGGGTTTGTTAAAAACAGATCATGCCAAACCAATATCATTTCATTCTTCAACACCGTGACTAAACTGGAAGACCAGCGAAACACTGGACATAATATACCTAGACTTCAGCAAGGCATGCGATAAAGTAGACATAACCTATTTCTTTGTAACCTAGAGAAAAATGGAATAGACAACCTCACCACCAAATGGAGTCACAACTGGCTGTCAAACCATACACAATGAGTAGTCTTTAATGGGTCTAAGTCCACATGGACAAAAGTAAGCAGTGGGGTACCACAAGGCTCTGTCTTAGGCCCAATACTCTTCAATATCTTTATAAACGACTTAGATGAGGGAATAGAAGGGAAACTAACAAAATTTGCAGATGACACTAAACTGGCAGGAATAGCTAATACCCTAGAAGATAGGCTCAGGATCCAGATGGATCATGACAGACTTGAGCGCTGAGCCCTAACTAACAAAATGAAATTCAATGTAGAAAAAAGTAAAGTCCTACACATAGATTAAAAAACCCAAAAGTACACATACAAACTGGGTGAAACTAGGCTTAGTGGCAGTGACTGTGAGAGGGATCTTGGAGTGCTAGTGGACAATCAGCTAAACATGAGCCAGCAGTGTGCAGCAAAAGCCAAAAAAGCCAACGGAATCCTAAATTGCATTAACAGAGGGATACAATCTAGATCAAAGGCGGTACTAATACCACTCTACAAAGCCTTAGTTAGAGCACACCTGGAGTATTGCATCTAGTTTTGGTCACCACACTACAAAAAAGATATTGAGACTCTAGAAAAAGTGCAGAGGAGAGCAACCAGGATGATCAGGGGACCGGAGACTAAAACATACGAAGAACGGTTGCAGGAACTAGGCATGGATAGTCTCTCTAAGAAAAGGACCAGGGGAGACATGATAGCAGTGTTCCAATATTTGAGGGACTGCCACAGAGAGAAGGGGGCCAAACTATTCTCCAAAGCACCTGAAGGACAAACAAGGAATAATGGATGGAAACTGATCAAGAAGAGATTCAACCTAGAAATAAGGAGGAACTTTCTGACAATGAGAACAATCAACCAATGGAATGGCTTGCCTTCGGAAGTTATGTGGGCTTCATCACTCAAGGCTTTCAAGAAGAGATTGGACTGCCATTTGTCAGAATTGGTGTAGGGTCTCCTGCCTGAGCAGGTGGTTGGACTAGATGACCTACAAGGTCCCTCCCAATTCTGTTAAACCATTAACAATCAACCAGTGGAATCCCTTGCCTTCAGAAGTTGTGGGTGTACCATTACTGGAGGTTTTTAAGAAGAGATTGGATAGTCATTTGTCTGAGCCATTGGCTGCAAATTGTCCTTTACCTGAAGGAGAGGGTAAGAAGATTAGCAAGATTATTTTAATTCGTTACCTAAAGGAATCTTCCCATACAGTTATGCCAATAGAATTTTCCTAAATATTATTTGCAGCATTTTTTAAAAAAAATATAGGTAATAAATATTGACTAAGGTGAATTTCATTTCGTTTTGTTTTTTCTATTTTCTAAGTAAGACACTCACATCTCTACCAGAGGTGGGTTCCGACCGGTGCGGTCTGGTGTGCTGTTCCAATAGCGGCCTGCCGATTGCGCAATTTGCGCATGACGGCTCCGGTGCTGTCTTTGCCGGTCTGTGCTTGGTGACATTTTCTAAAACTAATTTTTGCCTTTTTTTTTTGCTTCTGCGCATGCACGGAAGCAAAATTGCATGAGGGGATGCTTGTGCACATGCGATTTTTGGTGATTTTTTGCTTCTGCACATGAGCAGAACCAAAATCGCATGAAAAGACGTGCCCGCGTGTGTAATTTTCAGCAATTTTTTGCTTCTGTGCATGCGCAGAAGCAAAATCGCACGAGGGGACACTCGTGCATGTGCGATTTTCAGCGGAGTTTTGCTTCTGCACATGTGTGGAAGTAAAATCACGTGAGGGGATGCATGCACGCATGTGCACGAGAAACGTTGTAATGTGCACCAGTAGGAAGGTAAGAGGAACCCACCCCTGATCTCTACCCTATGTCCACTCTACCCTACTGCCTTCTTCACTCTGAAATCCCTGATTTTTGGTATTCATTGTATTACTGCTGATGGAAGTACATCTTTTTATTTATTTATTTTAACTGCTTCAGCAGATGGGAGGTAGAATCATTCTACAATTTTTAAATATTATTCCTGAGCCACTCTAAAAAATACAATTTTGCCTATTTTAAAAATGGCAACACACTAAGAGAAAAATACTATGTAATTTCTGGTACAGAACAATAGAGGTTGAAATGGCATTACAATTCTTCTTTGCATATGAAGAGCAATAAGTGAATATACTAATGCCTTTTGACAATATTTGCCTCTTCTCTTGTGCAATTACAATCAATTTTCCCATTTTAAAATGCTCAAAATAATACATTAGCATTCACTTCCATTATATTTGTTAGGAAGTGCTTTTCAGTCCTCTTTAATCATTAAAGAAGTTAATCAAACAAATATACTTCATCAATACAAAATAACTATTAAAAAAGACTGTTACTTTTATAACCTTCCTCACCTAGCATAGTGGCCTGAATCAACATTGCTATCCCTTAAATATCAAATTTTCCAGGGAGTCATATCCAGGCTCCATTCTGAGAACTGCTAATTGGGTATAAAGGATCTATGTTTTCACAGATATTTGTGATACTCCTACATAATCCGTCTCACACAATAATAAGATCAAATATAACAACCAAAGTGATAATATAAACACTCCAAAAACAGAATGGAAAATAAAATTATATTTGACAGAGTGATAACTTTAATTATATACATACTTGGTGAATAGGAGGAATACCTATATTCCTCCAATTCTCTGATTGATAATAAAAAAAAATGTTTTGCTCATTTTATCAGTGCATATTTTTTTTTTTGTAAATTCCAATTTCTATTATCTGCATTAGTCTACCATGGATAAAATAAGAAATTAGTTTAGGAAATGATGATCAAATATCAGGTAAATGAATTAATTTAGACAGAGAACAGCCTGTAACAAAATCAGATTTCATTTTCATTGTAGGTACAATTAGATTAATTTATGACAACATTTTTTCTGAATATTCTTACATACATTTAAAAATATTTTTCTGTATCTGTAGGAATGGGGAATGGAGATCAAAAGTTGACCAAAAGTTGCTAGTCTGCACTCATTTTCAAGCCTGATCATTGTATGGGCATTGATAAAGTGAATCCAACCACTACTGCCAACCAATCAATTCCATAATTTCCTTCAATAAATGTTTTTCAAATGTGAAAATGTAACTTTTGTAATTTTTTGAAATAATTAAAATGAGACTCTTGTAGCATAATAACTTATAATATCTATCTCATTATCAGTGGTTGCTTAGGTACTCACTATTTATTTCAACGTAAATCTTTTATGCTTAATTGCAAAATACAGATCCGGGATCCGATATCTTTTGTCAGTGACTTCTTAAAATACTCTATTGTAATCTAATTGATGTCTCTATAGTTTTTGACCAATTTGAGATGAGGGGAATTTGAGTTTATACTTTTGTAGTTAGTTGGACATTAACTTCTCAATAAAATTGTCATTCAAATCATTCCGAACATTTTGGCCAACACACCAAATGTTTCAAATTGATGGAACAATCTTAGTGTGATGTCCCATAAACTTACCGATTGGAACCTTTGCTTACTTAGCTGATTACCTGTTGAGAAACAACAAACCTAGCAGGGAGGAGGGCTGAATAGGCAAGAACAGGGTTAGTTTGGAGCTAGGACCAATCTTCTGCAAGTTCTTTGGTGCCTTAGCTATTTATTCCCAAGTGAAGGCTGCTAGTCTAGGAAATTTCCGTATTATAGGCAGAATGTGATAAATTAGCTAGCTTGAATTCTGCACATATAGGTCTGATTGTTCATACCTGTCATTATCTGAGGAACTCATAAGTCTTTCTACTTACCTAAAATAATACATTGTCAAGAAGAAATAACATTTTATACCAAAATACATAATGTATTTTGAACTCTGACACAATGTGATACAACTATAAGTAAGACGTTTGAAATATTGGAGCTGGGAATAGCATTGATAAAACTCTCAATCTTTTTAGATAACACTGCTGCATTTGAAGAGTATTCAGACTGTAAAAACAAATGATTGATGCTCATATAGTTTTGGTCACTAAAGTTCAAAAAATAATTTCTTGAGACACAAATGTTTGAAGCCAGACCAACATGATTCTTAACCACAACAATTGCTGAAAATGAATTTCTATCTACTATCCACCTTTGTAGTACATGCTAAGCCACAATAAAACACTTATACAACAATGTAGGGAACTATTGTAAATTTAGTAACTTTTTTAAAAAAAGAGGTATAAATGCACATTTAGCATATTAAAATCAAATTAGAATTCCTATTGAATTCACTTAACCCATTCTTCTAAAGTGATGGCTGGCAGAAATAATTTTTTTTTCTAGAATTGTGATATAAAGGCTAAAAACAACCTTGAGAGTTGAAAGAAAATTTAAGTGGAGTATCAAATAGCCTCTAATCTTTTGATCTAATCCAAAGCATGACTGAATCATTGCCAATTATGTCTTAGAAATGTCTCACAACATTAAAAATTATTTTGAAATAATTGAACAATACGTATAGAACAGCAGAATAATTCTACACTTGGCACAAACATTTGCAGTATGCATTTGCAAATAATAGCAGTGTATTTGTATAACTTCTATTAACATAAAAGCAAACTCCATTATATTCAGTATAGGTAAATTACTTGGCTCTAATACTGGGAAAGATAAAAAGAAAAATAAGAAAATGACCACCCGGAACATAAATCAATGCATTACAATAGCCATGGATGTACTACCAAAAGATCTGAAAGACCAGATTAGTGATAGATTTGTCATGGAGAAAAGTTTATTTATAACTTTCCTAAGAATCAGTATTGATTTAATGGCACATAATCAATCAATCATGGGGAATATTCATTGGTTGAAAATCATAGGCTTGCAGCTTAAGTGTCTAATCCTGAAAGTATTTATCTTTGCTTGATAAGATACACCTGAATGAAATGAAATGAAACAACTAGATATGTAAAAAATATCTTCAATTTTACCATTTAATTATTTTCTTTGGTCATTGAATAACAATAATCCAATAGTTTGTTCTTTGGAGAATGGAGTGGAGTGGAGTGGAAGGGAAGGGAAGGTATGAGAAGAGAAGAGAAGAGAAGAGAAGAGAAGGGAAGGGAAGGGAAGGGAAGGGAAGGGAAGGGAAGGGAAGGGAAGGGAAGGGAAGGGAAGGGTTGGAAGGAACCTTGGAGGTATTCTAATCCAACACCCTGCCTAGGCAGGGAATCCTATATTATTTCAGACAAATGGTTATTATCCAACATCTTCTTAAAAACTTCCAGTATTGGAGCATTTACAACTTCTGCAGGCAAATTATTTCTAGGTTGCTTCTCTCCTTGATTAGTTTCCACCCATTGCTTCTTGTCCTACCCTCAAGTGCTTTGGGGAATAACTTTGACTCTTCTTTGTTGCAACTCCTGAGATATTGCTATAACACTGCTATCCTGTCTCCCCTGGTCCTTCTCTTCACTAGACTTGATTCTATCCCTCTGTTAATGCAGCCTAGAACAAAATCTCTCCGTGCCGACAGCGGGGAACCCCAGTTTCTTTGGTGCATCTCCCGTGCATAATTCTGGTTCCCCCAGCCCTTTCCTACACAGCCTGAACCTGCCTACTTGCATGTCCATCAAACTGGACGAAAATAAGAAGAAAAGTGCCACATCTGTGATAAGAGTTGATGACTTTTTCCACACACAGGCCGTTGAAAGACCAGGAGCCACACATACACTTTTGTGCAAAGATTTGACTGACAAGCAATTCCAAGCTTCCGAAAGGATTTTGACTGACGTGTTGCCAAAGAGGAAGATCAACCACAAAGATTACCGTCTGGGCCTTTCGCCCAGAGATCATCAAATTTCTATAGAATCAAAGGCAGCATTCAGATGGATGAATGCAGGCAAGTAGTTCTTTAAAAAAAAAAAACCCAGGCAGGCCAGCATTCTCCATTGTCCAAGGGACAGAGAAATTTACATCTGGCCTCTTTCTTAAAGTTGGTATCATTAACCCCCCAAAAAGCAGCCTGTGCCATGGATATGTAGTGGATCGTATTATCAGCAGTGTCAATCAAGCTGTTAGGTCACCAAGCATGGAATGGATCCGTCACCTTTCTTAAGAGACAAGAATAGCACACGCTCCCCATGAGATAATAATAATAATAACAATAACAGAGTTGGAAGGGACCTTGGAGGTCTTCTAGTCCAACCCCCTGCTTAGGCAGGAAACCCTACACCATACATATATTGTATGTATGTATGTATGCATGCATGCATGTATATAATATGTATATCACAAAATTAGTATTTGCAAATCATTTGAAATTTGGCCACTAACATCTTCCACGAACCACTAGTCTTAGGAAATGAATAAAATGTATGTGATCTGAGTGAACAATAGACAAATTTAAAATGAAAAATCTAAGACTAAATATAAATATTGACAGACTATAAGGGGATGGAAGAGATGTATTATTTTTCGTTATGCATTATCTTCTTCATTTTAGTGGTAGAATACCAGGGTTATGAAACTTTAAAACATAGGAAGCCCTACAATGATACAACAATTCGTGTAATTCTTTTTATATGAATAACACTACAACTGCCCATTGCAACTTGGTCCAAGTAAAACAAGGAGCAAATCCGAAAGCAAGTTTTGACAGGATTGCATGTGGTCCAAGACAATCTGGCAATCCCTAGTTTACCAAGTTTTGAAAATCTTTTTTTAAAACATCTGTAAAATGATATAGCAGATAGAAAGATGATTAAATTTATCACAGAAAAGAAAGCCACTATTGTATCAGCCCTCAATTTTTGGTTCTTCTCTCTCCTTTAGAAGAATAAGTTATCTGATGTAAAATCTTATCTCAGTTGTGAGACAATAATTTCAGGCAAGTTATTAATTTCTATAAAGGTGATTATATGTTTAATTTACACAGTCAGTAGTAGGATTATTGAAATTTCTGTTATCACCTTGAATACTTAAAGATCACATGCATTTCATATGGAAAATAGCATAAGAAATTTTTAAAAATATGCTTAGAATAATATAATGAAAAGAAATGTTTAGTAATATAAAACAAAAGGGCAATTCATTACAGACCATTTATTCTGAGCAGTATCATTAGACTGAGAGATAAATGAATGTAGTGCAAAAGTTACAATCTATCCCAAAATTGCTATGTGGAAAT
This sequence comes from Imantodes cenchoa, assembly GCA_027560375.1. Lineage (NCBI taxonomy): Eukaryota > Metazoa > Chordata > Lepidosauria > Squamata > Dipsadidae > Imantodes > Imantodes cenchoa. Next base: position 397,660 of record JANHGD010010815.1, read on the forward strand.
TCCACCGAAAAAGGGCTCAATAATATTCTTGTTCATGTATTGTAATACTAATATCCTCATCACACTATTTTTGCTCACTAAACCTTAGAAATGGTCATTCTTGCCACTGATGCTCTGAAACAGAGAATGGTACATAAAACAATCAATGCCCATCCAACTCATTAACAGGTGGAAACAAAAGGCATTTAATCAAAGCCATATCTCTATTTATGGTGTTTTCAGTTTAACCTTCAAAACAACTGTATTCAAAACTGGGAGGGGGAACCTATAAAACTAGCAAGACACTAACAACTTCCTAAGTGCTGCAACTTAATTTCTGTGAGAAAGGGGAAAAATCCAAAAAACAGAATTAAGCAAGAGTTTCAACTCATGGGAGAATGGCCTACCTTAGAGTTCCAATGAGATCCTGAACATCTATTGGAAATTTGGATTCACTATCGTTCCTGTGGAACTACCACTTAGTCAGAAATAAATTAGTTTGAATGCCGAAGAGAAACTCTGAGTTCACAATGGTATATGGGAGTGATTCAGAAATGGCAGAGACACCCTACATGGAGATAGTGCTAATTCTAAAACAAGCAAAGGAAGTGAAGATTTATACTGTATGAACAACTGTTCAGAAGGGGGCTGCAGAACAGGCATCTTTTTTACATTCCTGCATGACAATTTTCCTTCATCTGAGTAATTATCAAAGTATAGGAGCCCTGTCCTCTTGTACATTTGCCCCACAAATGTAAGCAATTCATATGTTAACCCCATGAGGCCAGAAGGCAATCCAACCACCCACTATAACTCCCAGGGAAATAAGCATTCATTCCAGGTAAGCAGCTATTCCTTACTTAAATCATTCTCTGGGATGAAGGACAGGCTAAAAACCCTTCATGTAACTTATTTACAAGGACACATGAATTATTCACTAAAAAGGGAAAAAGCAGTATGTGAGATATGCCATTCACATGAATTTTAGAAGCCCTTCAGCCCAAATGACAGCCAACATTATCTGCTATTTACAGATCTTTATGTCGTGTCACCTGAGACTGCTAAACGATTTTATGCCAGACACAGCATAAAAGGCATCACCTGCTATTATCATGGTGACTGTGTTAATATGAATGATATGCAAATTATATTCATTATACAGAAATTAAATTACACAAATTAGCTATACAGCTCTCCAGAGCAAGACATTTCCATTGTGGCCTTTGGTGTTCAACAAGTTGTTTATCCCATAAAATTGTTTGTCTATAAAAAGGTTAATTTTACATATAATAATCATCATACTAAATTCAAATTCAATCAAAAGAAAAAACACGAGAAGTTTAACATAGCAGAATAAAACATTGAAAAAAGTAATTGAACATCACTTGTCATTGCACACCTGATAGCAGTGGGTTATATTAAATAAATGTCATTAATAAAATTAGCATGGAGAGAATGACAGTAAATGCAGGTTGATATCAGTTTGATTTCTTGACTGAGGAAAATACACTAGGTACCTGTTTATGTTTATTTTAAAAAGGCAAGAGAAACAAAAGACTTCTTCTGAACTCTTATTATTTTGTTCAAAACCAAACACAAAATATTGCACAAAGTTGTACAACACTTTGTAGCCTGAAAATATTCAGTTTACAAATAATTTAGCAACAGAATCCTATACAAAGATTTAGACCACCCAAGTCCTAATTAATTCATAACTATTGGTTCAAATATGAGCAGTCAGTTTAAGAACTAGGATATCTTTGTACATTAAATATATCCAATTTATTAGCTGGAACTATTAGTTTTCAGATTTTTAAAAAATGAAAATGCGAACAAACCTGTTTTTTCTTTAATATCACATAGCACACTGAAAAGAGCAGGTTTCATTCGGTGGCAATTCAAGGCATGTTTCCTATAGAAATAGAGAAAGGAAAAACAGAATAAATAACGAAAAGAATAGAAAAATGAAAACAAAGGGATAAACAAAGATGCAATGCATTTCATTCAAAAACTGGAAACTATATTGTACTAGGAAAATGGTCTACTGGGTTCATTCACGGCCCATATTACATATATTAACTTAGCATCATGAAACTTAAACTTATATAAATAGATGGTGACTTGCATTTTAACAACATGTGGAAAGCCTCAAGGCTGCATTTGTACAATATTAATTTCTATTAGCATGGTTGTCCGCTTTAAAATGAGACACACCTTGTAAAAACACAAAGAAGTATTTATGCATCCTATTTCTTCACTTTGCACCAGCAATGTTACAGAACTGTGAGAATATCAACATGATAGTCACTCAAATACAGAGGCTTCGCACCAATCTTAAAAGCAAACAGCAACCTGGATCTTCCACTGAGGTATTCACACTCCTTCCAATGGCTGTCAAACTCACAGCCTGTGAGTCAGATGCATCCCACACTGGCCACACCCACGCCTGGTTTAGCGAAGGGGGGGGGAGTCCGATACGTCACGTGACGACACCGTGACGATGCGAGTTTGACACCCTTGGGCTAGAGGGAATGTTCACTACTGTCATTCCTGCTTTTATTCAAGACCAATAAATTCTACTTCTGATGTTACTGATTTCATTGTGGAATTAACTGGCTAGAAGACAGATTTAACAGTTACTTGTTGATCATGAAAGAACAGAAAAGTATAATTATAGGAATCCCATAACAATATATGATACTGAGCCAGGGTGCTGGACTAACATCAATAGTTCAGAATTCTTTGCTGTATTAGAATTCTGCTCTCATGATATTTTATTCAGCAATAATATAAATGTATATTACTATTCCAAATACATCTGGAATAGAACAATGACATAAAATTGTGGGGGAACACACTGTAGTAGTCAGTCCCTTTATTCTAGCAATGATATTGGTTTCCAGAGAGTAGTCCTTGAGTTACAGCCATAATAATGCCTGCCCATTACAGTGTAACAGTTGTTAAGTGAGGTGCCCCCATCTCTGCTTTCCCCGATGCAGACATTAACCGATCACATAGGTTGTTAAGTGGAACAAGGATGTCTCAGGGGTAGGGGAGGCCTGGGAGACCTAGTACAAGCCCAGGTTCATCTGCCCTGGACCTTACAAGGCTTCTCCAACCTTGAAGCACCTTGTGCCCCGTTCCCCACCTCTTCGGGACCTTAAAGGCCTTCCTACATCACCACTGGGTCCCCACAAGCCTTAGGCTTGATTTCCACCCAGTCACACAGGGGAGCCTCAAGCCAACTGCAGAAGCTACCAGCACACACGAGGCAGCTTGCAGGCCTCAGATTTTCCCAATTCCCATTTAAGGAAAAATTGAGCCTCCTTTAAAATGGAGCCCACCACAAGACTGCAAAAATAACTGCTGCCTGCAGAATAGCACAAGGTTGCCGTGAGGCTGCCTCAGTAGAAAAGCTCTCTCAGAAACTGTACAAATAGGAAAGGTAACTTGGGTGCTGCTCTATCCTGAAATGTCTGAGAAGCAGACCAAGTCCTGCAAGTCCATGCGTGGCTGAGTGCTGGGGTAGAAAGGAGAACAAGACCTGCAAGCTGCAACAATCTTGTGTGCACCAATAGCTTTTCCAGTCGGCTTGAGGTTCCCTTAGATGGCTAAGTGGCTGGGTTGGGAAGCAGGCCAAAGGGTTGTGGGGACCACGGAACGGCAGGATGGCCCATTCGGGGACCACGGAATGGGCGTTGGACCGTTCAGATGTGCCGTTGGTACTCGGATGGAAAGCCGAGCTAAGTCCTTGCGTGGATCCAATTGCGCATAGGAACTCCCTCCAGAACTTGGTGGTGAACTGTACGCCTCTTGGGAACCCCATGCAAGCGATAGATGTGTTTGAGGAACAGTTTCGCTAAGTGTCTGGCAGATGGCAAACCAGAACAAGTGACAAAA
>JANHGD010010815.1:401638-412794 GCA_027560375.1 Imantodes cenchoa
AGGCAGAGTCGTTGTTCCAATGGAAGGAAAACAAAAACAATAAAAAGAAGGATTCAGGGAAAGTCCAGGATGGAATAAATGCAAAAATCAATTAAACAACCCAAAGCTCACAGGAGCTGATAGGAAAGCGTCCATGAGCTGAGGACTGAGTTGAATGATTGAGGATGACATCATCAGGGAGGCGGATCCTCAACCCAATTCAACCCAATCCATAGAGTTATGGGGCTAGAGTAACCCATCCTGGACTCTTCCTTCGATGTGAGGGAAAATCTTCTGTTCTGGAAGATTTAGTTCCAGAAACTTTCTGTCCATCCCCAGTTCAGCATGTTCCAGAGTTCTTGAAAAAAGAACTGTACATGTCTAAATACAAGTGTCTCACAAATCTATTTAGGGAGGCCCTTCCAAAGTTGCTGCAGAAATATAATTTCTCCCTCTAAAGATGAAATGGCATTTTTTTAAAAAACAAAACCTCATAAAAACTAATTAAAAATTATTTCCCAGGTCTTTGTGTTTTCCCAAAAAAAAGAAGCAAAAATATCATTTATCATACAGATTTAGCTATAATTCTTTTTTTTCTCTCATCTCATCTGTTTAAATTTTTTTTCTATTTCTTACTCCTTTTCAAGCTTTATATGATTTGCTTATTCTGAAAGGAATAATGCAGATGTATCTATGCATAAAAAATGGTCATATATTGCTACCCAGCCTTTAATTCCCCAAATGATTTCTGAAAGTTCTGTAATATAGAAAGATTTTTATAAAAGACTGTTTACAGTACCAGAATTTTACAATTCCTGTATCTACAGTAGAAGATAAACTAATTAATGCAACTATCAAATAAAAGGACAAAATATATATATTTTCCTCTCTAGATTATTAGCATCTGAATTCTTAAGTTCAAAGTTATCAAAAGAAACATCCTTGGCAATTAGACACTTATACAGGAAAATGCAGTTATTTAAGAATATTTTCTATTTTTAAGTCACTTTCCAATCATCATTTCCACCAGTTATATTTGGAAGCAGCAGTCAGAAAGCAATTTTATCCCAATGGAACCAATCACACTTTTCAGGTAACAGTATCTGCACCTTACTTAGCAGATATCTTCTGTGAATCATGACACAAACAGTGTCTCCAAATCAGAACTGATAAATCACTTGTGTAACAGACAACTTTTCACTTACAAATTTCTGGCCAAATCAAGATGATTTTGTTCTAAAGCAACCAGTTTGTTTGCATTTTTTACCTTTTCTAAACAAAGAAGTTATAAACCAAAGTACATTGTGTCAAAGCCTTTTGCAATAACTATAGCTAGACTTATAAATTTCTATCTCTAGGGTAGAATTCTCAGCTTTGTATGAAAATACGTCATCCCAGAACAGCAACCTGAACTGAGACTTTATGTATTTATGTACAAATAATCAAAGATTGCAGGCAGTCCTCAACTTAAAAATCATTCATTCAGTGCTATCAAGGTTACGGAGATGCTGAACAAAGGGACTTATGACCAATTTCTGAAGTTACAACCATTGCAGTGCCCCTGAAGTCACATAATCAAAATTCAGGTCCTTGGCAACCTGCTTGCCCTTATGACCACAGTGGCGCTTCACTTACTCCTACTTCCCTGTCTCCCCACAATCTATGCCCTTTTTGCCTCCTGGACTCTGCAGCTTCCCACAGCTTCCAAGAGTGGTAGGGTGAAGAGAGGGACCAAGCATTTTGGTAGTGATATGGAGGGAGGAAGACCCAAACCTTCTGGGAAAGTGGTGGGGCAGAAAGAAGGCTCAAGTCATCCAAAAGAGTGATAGAGCAGGAAGAAGATCCATGCGCCAGTGGGGCTCCTGGCCCATGGCAGGCACTGAGCCTCCCAGGGTCTTCCTCAACCCAAGGCACAACTGCAATGGGGGAGTTGAGATTGCAGTCGTTCAGTGATATGGACAGATGGGCACCTGAACACTCATATAATCACAACAATGATTTCCAATTTCCCAAAGGATTCAATGTCGTTTACAGTACCATACAATAAAAATGCAGGAACCACTGATAGTCTAAATCAGTGATGGCGAACCTTTTTGGGCTCGGGTGCCAAAACAATGTGCACACACGTGATAGCATGCTCACGGGTACCCACACCCATAATGCAATGCCCTCCCCCGCGCATGCACACAACCCCTGCGCAGTGCATGTGTACAGGCCTCACTGAAGCTTACCGTAAACCCATTGGGCTGTTTTTCTCTCTCCCAAGGGTTCAGGAAAGCCCCCTGAAGCCTGGGGATGGCGAAAAATGGCCCAATGGGCCAACCTCAAGTTCGGAAACAAAACAGAAGTGGAGCTGCCCTACTACTTACTTTCAGATCAATTCTGTTATCAGCTGCGGAGGCCTTTCCTGAAGGCCTTTTCTGAAGGCCTCTATAGCCGATAACAGAGCTCTGGATCGATCTGGAGCTCTGTTATTGGCTACAGAGGCCTTCAGGAAAGCCTTGCAGGCTGCAGAAGACAGAAGAAATGGGCCGAGGTGTGGCAGGCTTGGCTGCAATTGTCCAAAGCCGAAGAAGTTCTTGAAGACCTCTGACAGCAAAAAGGAGGCTGGGGGTGAGCATACAAGTGAACTTCCAGTTTGCCCGCTGGGCCGTTTTTCAATGTCCTCACAGTTCAGGAGGCTTTCCTGAAGCCTGGGGAGAGCAAAAACAGACAAAAAGAAAGCCGAAAATCAACTGGCTAGCACGCACAGACTGGAGCTGACGTAGGGCAACGCCTCGCATTCCCTCAGCTATCGCTCCAGGTGCCACCTGTGGCACGCATGCCATAGATTCACCATCACTGGTCTAATTCATCATTGCTCTCCTTAAAGATTCCATATGGTAGACCTAGTTGGGTAGGATAGAGTTCTGCAGAAAACTGGGAGCTGAGCTTTTTCTGCCATAGCAGCTGTCCAGTGGAACATCATCACCCCTCACCTCCAAAATGAAACAGATCCTCCTTGACATCCTTCCAAAGGTCCCTTAAAAAGCAGCAGGTGTGGGGATCTCAAGGCAATGGTGAATTGATGAGATGGCTGCATTGTTTTAATATCAATTCTCTATTATCAATAATAATACAGGTGATGTTTTTAATTGTAGTTATTTTTAACATTTGGATTTTATTATTGTTTTTGTTGCAAGCCACTTTGAGTCCCTTTATTGTGAAATAGGCAGCTATATAACTGTGAGAAACAAACCCTATTCAAACTGAAGCATTGTCGGGTTTAACTACTTCCCCACAACACAAATCAACTCAAATCAAATCACCCACTTAGGAAGAAACAGAACCCCTGTGCAACAGGGAGTCTATCCCAATTACTGCAGACAATCCAAAAGAATATTCGGTGGCATTAAAAAATCAAAAGGGATGCACACCCTCTACTCAAGGTCTGACAACATTATCAACTAACATGATCAATACTGTTTCTTTCCTACATCCAGTCTGAAAAATATTCAGAAAACCCACTTCATCAGGGTCCCTGCAGCTGAATCTCCATTACTTTCTCCAATAAACTGCTTAACAACTATTTGATCATCATATTAATGGCTGTCCAAAGTAGCTGATTTGAGAGATGGGATCTTCAAAAGGTGCACCTCTTAGGTATTACTCCCTTTTTCAATGAAGCATCACAATAATCACTCTCAATTCTAGCAACATACAGTTCAACTTTCCTAGCTGCAAAAACAAGCTTCATTTAGCATGGATCAAGTTTACAGATAACAAGAGGCCCTTGTTCAAATTTTAGGTATTTACAAGTTCAAAAGAATCTGAGAATGTTCATCTATTGCCCTCAACCTCTCGGTAGACCCTTTCTACATGGAGTCAAACTTAGTGTGAATGTTGCAAACATATCACGGCAATCTTCTGGAGGACCTCCTCACCTATTTTTTCCTAAAATACAATGCATAATCTTGAACACCACCACCGTACTCGAGTCCAAAGATGCCTTATCATATTATACTCCCAAAAGGTGGGCACATATTTGAGATTGGTTAGTGGCACTGTTTTCCTTCATTAGTGCTCATTGTTTCAGTTCCTATACAGGTAGTCCTTGACTTACCACCTTTCATTTAGTAACCGTTCAAAGTTACAATGGCGCTGAAAAAAGTGACATGAATATTTTTCACACTTAACAACTGTTGAGGCATCCCTATATGTGATCAAAATTCAGACGCTTGGCAACTGACTCTCATTTATGACATTTGCAGTACCCCAGGGTCATGTGATCTCACCTTTTGCGCACTTCTGAGAAGCAAAGTCAATGGGGAAGCCAGATTTACTTAACAACCAGGGTTACTAATTTAACAATTGTAGTGCTTCACTTAACAACTGTGGCCCCAAAAAGTTTGTAAACGGGGCAAAACTCACTTAATAAATATCTCACTTAGCAACAGAAATGTTGGGCTCAATTGTGGTCATAAGTCAAAGACCAATTGTGGTCATAAGTTAAAGACTACCTGCAGTTCTTCAGCATTTTGTTTCCACTGCCTCTTTCTTTAAGATATGCCTTATGGTTCCAGGTAAAGGCCTCGGTAATACTGCTCAGTCTCAAGAGGATGTCAGGGAGATTGGCATTGCACCAGCCTTGATTTTATTTAGCATGGGCCAAATATCTTTTTTTTATTTTCCCTAAGTGCTTCTGATATGAATATTTCTTCCTTCTGGTTCTAACAATGTTCTTTTATTCTGTAAGCTGATTTGGATAGTGGGATATGTAAATTAAACAGAGTTTTTTAACCATGAGATCACAATTACAAATTCTTTTAAAACAGCTTTTACTCAATGTCAATTTATACACATATAATATGCAAATGTTTTAGGTTTTTGTAATGTTTTGATGCAAAGATTTTTCTTTTGCTATTTTATAGAGTTAAATTAATGGTGTTTGGTGTAATCTTACTACAGATATTTTAGGCTATACTACTTGGGATGTTTTATGGTAATTTTATGGAATATTATAGTTAGCAAGATAAGAATACTAAAAAGATTTAAAAAGTAGAAAGTGCAGAAAAGAGAGGAAAAAACTTAAAGAAAAATAGAAAAAGAAAAAAATAAGAATAGAGTTTTAAGAAAAGAAATATATAAATATATAATGACAAGTATAGGTAACCCTCAAGTTATGACTATGGTTGGGACCAGAAGTTCCATTCCTAAGCACGACAGTTGTTAAATGAGTTGTGTCCAATTTTAGGACCTTTTTTGCCAGAGTTGTTAAACAAATCACTGCAGTTAAGTGAATCGTGTGATTGTTAAGAAAATCCAGCTCTCCCCATTGACAGCTGAGAAGGTCACAAGTTAGGATCGCATCACCCTGGGATGCTGCAACTCCCATAAATACATACCAAATACATTTTTTTTGTATATTTTTATTCTTGCACGCCGCCCTGAGTCCCTCGGGATAGGGCGGCTTATAAATTTTATAAATAAATAAATACCAGTTGCCAAGTACCCAAAGTTTGATTAGGTGATCGTGAGCATGCTGCAATAGTACAGTTGTAAGTTACCGTATTTTTCAAACTATAAGACACATCGGTGTATAAGACGCACCAAGATTTCGAAGAGGTATAATATTTTTCGGAATATAAGATGCACCTTTTTACCCCCCAAAAGAGGGTGAAAACGTGGGTGTGTCTTATACACTGGAGCATTTTTTTTCTTTCCCGCAGCTCCCAGGAGCACTCTGCAGGCCTCCCAAACCCTCTGAGCACCCCATTTTTGTGAAAAACTGGCTCGTTTTTCACAAAAATGGAACGCGGGGGCGGGGCTTCAGCAGACCAAAAATGGCTGTATTCGGTGTATAAGACTCATTAACATTTCCATCCTCTTTTGGGGGGGGGGAGAAAGGTGCATCTTATACTCCAGAAATATGATACTTCTTTTCAATGTCATTGTAACTAAACCATCATTAAACAAAAGGCTGTACTTTGAGGATAACATGTATAAACAATTTTAGTAAGTTATCACATCTCTTATCTTTACAGCTTTTAAAGTTGTACAAAACTTTAAAGCCTCATAATTCAATCCTGGTCAGCAAAGGTCCAATAAGAACTGCCAGAGGGAACAACATATCTATTTTAACCTTTATCAAGTAAACCAATTTTATATTCCTTCCTATTACTTTAAACAATTTTGATCTTTTTTTTTTACATTTCTCCTCTTTATTTTGAACACTCTTGATCCTTAATCCCCTCAAATAATCTCTTAGATTCTGATTTCTTCTCATATTATCTTTGTCCCTTTTCACAAAATTCTTCAACAATTTAACAAATCTCTTTTGTAAATCCAATATAAGAAAGTTATCCAGGTCACTCTTTTGATTTGTTAAGTCATTAGCAGTTTCATTTACTTCCACATCATTGCCATAGTCCGTCGTTTTTACATCCACCTTCAAATAAAATATTCTTCTATGTTAGTAGGACAAATTTAAGTGTTCTTCTCCTTTAATTTAGTTCCTTTAGTTAATGATGGCAAACCTTTTTGGCACTGAGTGCCGAAAAGGGAGCGCTTGAGTTCGTCTGGGCTGCAACCCAAAAGAGGAGCTGGCCAGGGTGCATGTGCGTGCCTGAAAATGAACTTCCGGTTTCCAGCCTGCACAGCGCACTGGCCAGCTAGTCTTCCGGGTTTCTGGTTTACATGCATGCGTGATGATCAGCTTGCCTTCATGCGTGCGGCAGTACTGGAAACTTGGAAGAGATGGTCTTCTGTTTTCCTGCGTGAACATGCGTGTGCACTGTTTCCGGCACTGCCGCATGCATGAAGGCTAGCTGATCATTGCGCGCTCATGCGTGCCAGAAACCCAGAAGAGGATCAGGCGATGCTGCACGTGCCAGGCGAAATGGCTCCGCATGCCACTTTAGGCAAGCATGCCATAGGTACGCCATCACGACTTTAATTCTTTCAAGTGTCAATCTTCAAAACCTCATCTTATTGTATATTCAACTATTCAAAACAACAGGATTTTTCCATGGGAAGGATTCTTATAATTAGTTTCAAAATCTTATTTCAAAACCATCTGGACCAATAGTCCATTTATAACTTCCTAAAATCAATATTATTTTTGCTATTTATTAAAAAAAGATTTTCAGTTCTTATATTTGTATTTAAAACTTCTTTCACTAAAGATTGAAGGAAATTCAATCTTAATTTAAACCTTAGTAAAACTTGCACTTCTGATTAATATCTGAAAAACAGTTAACAGTTTCCAAAAGTGATTAAGGAAGGAAATATGCAAATCCAAAGTCCTTTCTTTGGGCAAAGATGATCTCTTGTCTCCCTGAGCTCTAAACTCACTGGAAACTGCTGTCTGGCGGTCTCCTTATGAGGAATAACTATCTGGAGCATGTGTGTGTAAGTACAAATCCACTCCTTCTCCAAAGAAGAATCCCCCAAAACCAATCCCTTTGTTGGATCTTCATTTCGCCATCTTCAGTTTACCAACTCTTTTCTGGAAGTCCAACAGAAATCCATTCTTCAGTTACAAACTTCTTGAATGCTAAGGGAAATCATACTTTGAATCTGAATGGGAAAGTATATTCTGGTGTGCACAGAAGCTTTCGTGTAATACCCGTTTGCAATTCCTTGAAGCATTTATATTTTTTTAAGTTCGCATGACTTCCCTTTACATCTGCAGAATGATTCTGACAAAAGATCTATGAAGTTGATGTTCTGAAGAATCCTTTTGCCTTCAAATCCAAATTGCTTCACAGCACTATTCATTAGTTTTCAGAAATATACAATGTGAAATTTAATTTTTAAATAGAACAGATCTGTGCATTTTTCACGTGTATTGTTTACAATGATAAAAATAAATCATTAAAAAATTCCTAGATTGGATTTCTCATAGCCTGCAACTATTATAAGTGTTCCCTTTTCTTAATTGTTTCAATATACCTCACCTCACAGGACAAAACGCTCATAATCAAAAATATTTTTGACTGAAAATCTTGCTTACTTTTTATTTCATCTTTTACAGTACTGCTCTAACCTATCTTATTCAAAACCTTTCCCTTCCCAGAATCTTGGTTCATTGAACTTCTTTGTCTTCACTCTTTAAAGAGAAATATATAATGGCTTGACTCTACAATATTTGTATGAAAATAATTGACACCGTACAAAATTTCATATTCAAAATCTTTCCATTCCCAGAATCTCTGTTCACTGAAATTATTTGCCTTCACTCTTTAAAGGGAAATATATAATGGATTCACACTACAGTATTTTTATGAAAACCATCCAAAGGGTTGCAAGGGTCTCTCATTTCCATATGCTGCTGTTAAATATATTTATGAAATATTAGTTGGTTAATTTTTTTCAAGGCAAGCTGAATTTTTAGGGAGTACATGGACACAGTCATGGGGGTGGGTGGGTTTGGAAACAAAATAGAAATAGTTTTGTCCATACGTTCTAGGATATTTTTTCAATACAGCAGTCTAGCCTACAGTTATGAGACTTCCTAATGATCTCCTATTCAAATATTAATCCAGCCTGATGCCACTTACCTTTTCAAAATTAACCAGACACGTTTTAAGAAAACATCAGATTCAAATATTTAACAACCAACAAAATACGCACCATTCACACAAATATCCCCACTTCATCAGGACAGCATCCTACTGCATATATGGAAGATAGCAGTTTCTGATTGCTTAATTTCATGGGAGGTCAGATACAAAATTTTGGCATGGCTACAAAAGTTTAATTCCAACCAAGTACAATTTCAAAATGGAATCACTTACACAAGGAATGTAATAATTTTGCACAAAGGCAGCTGCTAAACAACATGTCCACATTGTCAGCAGACAAAAACAGCCATAATATTAAGGGAAGAACAGACCTGCCAACTACCTTGTGCAAGTGAATTACAGGACAGCATAAAAATCAAGTTTCTGACTGAGGAGGATAAGAAGCAGAATTCTGGTTTTAGGACTGCCATAATATTAAGGGAAGAACAGACCTGCCAACTACCTTGTGCAAGTGTATTACAGGACAGCATAAAAATCAAGTTTCTGACTGAGGAGGATAAGAAGCAGAATTCTGGTTTTAGGACTAAACAGTCCTCAGAAATTACCAACAGGCATTGTGAAATATTATGATACAAAATTATTCTATGCTGCTCTAGATTCTAAAGTTGAATACTGAGAGTTGTAGCAAGTTGTCAGACCACATTAATACAATGTGTGTATGGCGTTTTGTGTAGTTATATCCAGTACTGCAGATTTCAAGGCGAATATGAGCATGTTTGGACAAATCAAATGAAAATATTGTTAATGTGACTAAGAATAGATTTCATGACATTCCCGTGATGATTTTCTTGGGGGACAGGAGCCTTCTCTCCTAAGTGAAGTAACATCTCAAGTTCCAGGACTTGAGGAATGTGTCTTGATGTTCTGCTGCACAAATACCACCCTGACTCATGCTGCACCTTCAGCCAATTCTTTCAGCATTATGTCATGCACAGCAAACCACAGGAATGTAGGAACTGACATATGAATGAACAGAGAAAAAGAAGGGAAAACACTAATTTAGGAACAAGAAAGGCAACTTTCTGGAGGTATACTAAAAGTGTAATTTGCATGCAATACTGTATTTGGAAATTACTTTACAGTAGAGCAAAGGATGTAGCCATGATGGCGAACCTATGGCACGGGTGCCTGAAATGGCACGTGGAGTCATGTTGCCGACACACGCAGCATCGCCCATTTCTCTTCCGGGTTTTTGGCACGCATGTGCGAGACAATCACTGGCCTTCATGCTTGCAGCAGTGCCGGAAACTGGAAGAGCTGGTCTTCCGTTTTCCTGCATGAGCTCCAACCAGCTGATCGACACGCACACATGCGCGCCAGTAACCGAAAGACTAGCTGGTCGGTGCACATGCATGTGCCGGAAACTAGAAATTCATTTTCGGGGGGCACATGCGCCCTGGGAAGCTCCTCTTCCGGGTTGTGGCCCAGACGAGCATGCGTGCACACTCCCTTTTGAGCACTTGGTGCCGAAAAGATTCGCCATCACTGGGATAGAGTATTATTTCACTTGTAGATGACACAGTTACAGATTAATATCAAATAAATTATAATTTTAGTGTCCCTTAGAAGTGTTAGTTTCTATATAAATGAATTGACACATAACATGATTCAAACTATATACATCCAGTTTTGTTGCTTGTGTTTCAACAGCTACCTTGAGTATGTGTCAGAGTTGAAAAGTAGATAAATTAAAAAATATAAATTTCACAAGTGTTTGTATTAAAGGTTATATGCTACTTTAACTACTTGCAAAAAAGTAAACGTTCCTTTTAGCAGAAGCAATTTGTGCAATTAAAAAGGACTACAACTAGATAGACAAATGCTGTAAAACTACCATCGAACTGATAGACGCTATTAGATCACTGTGCTGAATTTAATAGAGGGTTGTTGTTTTTTTGAGCAAATACAGCAAAAGTTTGAGCTGGAAATTGATATAAGAAGTAAATATTCCCAAGAATCATGACTAAACCTGGTTCTCCTTAGTGTTCCCTTGTTTAATCTAAATCTAGTTTAAGATAATTCAGTCACTGAAATAGTATGGAAACCTTATTTAAAATAATTTTGTTATAAAAATACCGTGTTTCCCCGAAAATAAGACAGGGCTTTATATTTTTTTGAACCCCAAAATATGGCCTTAGCCTTATTATCAGGGGGGACTTATTATTTTGGGGTGCAGTAGGCAGCGAGCGTGGGACTGGATGTCCGATTGCCGTCTCCCCTCCCTGTTCTTGGCGCCAGCTGAGCAGCTGGTCCGCCTCCACCGCCTCATGGAGCAGGACTCTGCAAGGCTTGTTGTGCCGTTGCATGCACAAACTGTAGGACTGCCTCACGATAGTGCTGCCATTTGTGCATGCAAAAGCACAACAAGGCTTGTACAGTCCTGCTTCATGAGGCAGCGGTGGTGGTGTGGCGCATCTCACAGAGACTAGTTTCTGGCAGGTAGGATATGTTGGGTCGTGAGACGCACGTCCTACCTGACACTTTTAGCTCCGTCGCATTACTCGGCATTGTGTCCAGAGAAGCCCATTGTAAAAGAATTCTTCTCATGAGTTCAATCAAACTTCTCGAACTCGTGAGCAGCTTTCTTTTACCACGGGCTTCCCTGGACACACC
>JANHGD010010815.1:481099-492748 GCA_027560375.1 Imantodes cenchoa
ATGTGTATGGCTGTGAACCGCCCTGAGTCCTTCGGGAGTAGGGCGGTATACAAATTTAATAAAGTAAAGTAAAGTAAGTAAAATGTTGCAGGATGCAATCCAGGTCGGTCTCTGGGACCAGAGATTTTCTCTTCTGAGCTTTTGCACTCATGCTGGAGCTCACCCAGAAGGAACTTCTCTCTCGCCAGAATGTATGAGACGCATTCTGGTGAGAGCGAAGTTCTCTGAAGATGGGCTACAACATGAATCTGAAAGCTCGGAAGATTAAATCTCTAGTCCCGGAGACTGACCCAGATTGGATTCAGTGGATTTACTTGGTATTTTATGTAAACTTCTCTTCCTGCATCTTAATATCTTAAATTTCTTTGTGTTACCTTCTCTCTGAAGCCGTGTGGTATGTCTCTACGCGTGTATCTGCTTCTCTCATCACAGTAAATGCGGGAAAAGTCAATACTAGGAAAAGAATTTTGCATTTATTGCAATGACTAATTGTTGTTGTTTTCCCCAGTCCTTTGATGTAATTTCCTGTTGTCTGATTTTGAGTTTCCTGTGTGCTGTATTGGTGTTAACCCATCTTTGTGTGGATAAGAAGATATTTGTTTATCTCCACAGGTCCAACTTGCCCTCCTTCAACTCTCCCATTAAGCAGTACAGCCTCTAGTGGCAGCTCCACCCTGTCTAAGAAGAAGCCCCCTCCTCCACCCCCTGGACACAAAAGAACCCTATCAGACCCACCCAGCCCACAACCACATGGGCCCCAGAATAAGGCCCAAATGTCTTGGGGTGAGTTATAATAATATTCATACTGATTTAGTTTCGGCACTTGTAGAAGAAGGACAGGTAGAGCCTGGGGATGGAGTCAAGACAGGAACCAGCCTGGAATCATGACGTTCCCACAAATGATCCAACTCCAGATCCCCCTTGAATTCCGTTAACTCTTATCTAATGGCAATTTAGTGCTGACTGTTAGTTGATTAGATCCTCATTATGATTTACTGTAGTTGGGAGATTAAATTGCCAGCTTGTAGGAGATCCTAGTCCTAATTGGTGTCCTGTGTTATGGTTTGATCTTTGTGAAATATGATTTCCACTGTTGGCTTGGTGTGATGTCTTGACAAATCTTAACGTTACTGTGTATCTGGAGTCCTTCTATGTGGAAGAATGTAAAAACAACTTCAAAATGGAAACAGGTTTTTTTTTAAAAAGCCTAACATTTGAAAGTTGAAGCCGTGGTTGCAATTCTCTACAACTGTAAAACCAACTATGGTTGGATATGATGTTTTAATTGATCTGGAAACACTGATTGTAAATTAGATGCTGCTACTGACAGGGGACGTGGTGGCTCAGTGGCTAAGACTCTGAGCTCAGAAAGATCAGCAGTTTGGCACAGTGGTTGGTTCCTGCCGATACACCCGGATTTTTACGCAGTTGCCAGTGAGCACACGTGTATATCTAATTGCGTTATTGTGCTTCTTGCGTAGGCAGCAAAATCGCGCGAGGAGACACTTCCTCGCATGAGATTTTGGCATTTTTTTTTTCGTGCATGCGCGGAAGCAAAAAAATGCCAAAATCTCACGCAAGGAAGCGTCTCCTCACGCGAATTTGCTGCCTGCGCAAGCGCAGGAAGCACAATAACACAATTAGATATACATGTGTGCTCACTGGCAACTGTGTAAAAATCTGGGCGTACTGGCAGGAACCCACCACTGGTTTGGCGGTTCGAATCCCTAGCGCCACATAACAGAGTGAGCTCCCGTTACTTGTCCCAGATTCTGCCAACCTAGCAGTTCGAAATCACATAAAAAAGGCAAGTAGAAAAATAGGGACCACTTTGGTGGGAAGGTAACAGCGTTTCGTGTGCCTTTGGTGTTTAGTCATGCCGGCCATATGACCACGGAATCATCATCAGACAGCGCTGGCTCTTCGGCTTAGAAATGGAGATGAGCACCGCCCCCTAGAGTCAGGAACGACTAGCATAATGTGCAAGGGAAACCTTTACCTTTACATTTATTTACACACAAAGCATCTCTCTTCCCATGGATTCTTGAGACAGGGGGCACTTCAAAATATATCCAGTAAATCTCGAGAGGACATTTTCCTAGACAAACAACGAGAGCTGTTTTTCTCTTATTTTATGGACTTCTTTCCTTTCCTTTTATTTTATTCCCAGAAAGTATGGATGTATGTATTTAGAGTTCTTAAGGGAAAATATTCTTCTCTCACACCTCAAAGGAGAAGATTCCTTTATTCCTATAATTTTTATTGTCAAATCCTTTGCTGTGTTATTTCCTATGGAGATAATTTGAGAACATGCTTCTCCAGCCACTTTTGATGAAGGATCTGTGTTTTTTATTCTCCTTATCAGCCATTCCTTTACTTTGTTTATCACACTTCTTTTTTGTAACCATCATCTCCACATTTCTTTTTCCATCTTCTCCCTTTTACTGCAGCCTTCTCTATTTCCAGATTTCTTTACCTATTATTTATTCTCTCCACAGCAGACTCTTGTTTTCATTCTTTTTTCACTTTTCAGGCTGCTAAGACTAGAACCAGGGAGCAATTAATTGCTACAGCCAATCATAGTTTTTAGCCATTTAGGGATTCAGAGAACAGAAATCTACTGTTGGCATAGTCAAAGAGGCAAAACCAACAAGACGCCAGGGTTACATGGCTACAAATAAGACAATTTATTTATCCTTTATTGCTTTTATTATTGAAAGGCAATCTGCTTATAATAAGGAACAAAATAACTAGTGCAAAGCTGGTTCTTTAATCACTGTTAAACTAGCAGAGTTCATCTTAAGTTTGGAGATAGCAAATCCATTATGGAGGGAGAGGCATTCCTGCAACAACGCCTCTCCTTCCACTACGGGTCTTCTTCAACAGAAAAGGCCTGTTTTGTATCACACTTATCTGATGGTGTCACTCTGGCACCAAAAACTATGTACAGCAAACATGAAAAATCTGTGACTCCATAGATAAAGAGTTGAAACTAAAGCTGAGCTTCTAGAGGTTTTTTTTGTGTCTAATATTTATGAAGCCCTAGTCATTGTTTTCTCTGCTTTATTTATTTTATTCACTCATTCAAAAAAAAATCTTTCTAACTAAAAGAATTTGAAAGAATGAATAGTTGTTTGCTGTCTCCGTATTGATAAATCTGAAAACCAAAAGTCCTTTGGAAACATTTGTATTTTATTTATTACATGTATCCCATAGCAAAGTAAAAGTACTACAAACATTAAATATGCAACACATTTCTCCCTTCTACTTAGTTTTCTCTAAAACAAGGTATAGATGGAAACTAAATGAAAATTTCATATGAATTAAAAAACTAATTTAGGCCTCATATTTGGAATTCCATTTGTAATTCCATTTCATTTAAAAAGAACATAATATTTGTCAAATCCAAATCCAAGCAAATTTTAATAAGTTCCTTCAAAAACAGACATTGTGGATTTTTGTGTTTCCAGTTGCTGCCATATTATTTTTTTTCTTCAGAGTATCCAAAACGATGGAAACCAATATAATATCATTTTGTTCCAGAGTACAGTAAGTACAGTACTCAGTACTCTGTACTCAGTACTCTGTACTCAGTAAGTACAGTACTTACTGTACCGCAAGTACAGTAAAATCAAGACATTTGGGATAAATAAAATCTTAGAAACCAGGAACAACTACTATAATCAGCTATGACAAGGTTTTGTAATAAGGGTATTAAATAAGGAAGGGACACAAAAAATGTGATTAACCAAGTTGAACAATAAATCAGGAAATAAATAGGATTTAATTAAAGTTCTAATAATGATAATAAATAAAGTAGCAAAATGAAAAATAGTATTTGTGCACATTGCTATCCAATTGCACTGGGAATACTGACAACATTCCACATAGAAGGATTAAAACTTTCTTTTCATGGAAATATTTAAAAACCTTTAAGGAGAGATCTTAAGCATTTTCTCAATATCATTTAATTTCCTCACTTACTGTCTGAAAAAAATCATTTACTTAGATTATAGCTGTTTTCATTTCAAGTAATTTCATTGAGTGTTAGAACCATTATAGATTATCTCCAATAATCTTAATCTATATGATTAATATTGTGTCTTGAAAGAGGTGAAAGCATACAGGGCAATTCTAAACAAATGCTCTCAATTTTGGAGATTCTTTCCTAATACAGATTTTTTTTCCTTCAACAAACTGTAACTAGAGTAGAATTAATTAGGAATTAATTAATTAATTCCATAAACTGGAATTAATTAATCAGTGGAATAACTTATTTCCAGATATTGTGGGGGCTTCCAACAATTTTTTTAAAGGTTTTTAAGAAATGATTGGACAACCATTTATCTGAAATGGTATAGGGTTTCCTGCTTGAGTAAGGGGTTGGACTAAAAGACCCTTTCAACTCTGTTATTTTGGCCCAGGTTATCTGGGAATTGTGGATGCTGAAACTGACCAAAGCTAGAAATCATCAGGTTTAGGGAAGCCAGAGCTAAAGAGCATCGCAGTCTGAAAATGTGAGTTGGAATCAGGGGCGGGTTCCTCTTACCTTTTGCTACCGGTGCGCGTCCCCTTCCGCGATTTTGCTTCCGCGCATGCGCAAAGGGATGATTTAACCTCTGCGCATGCTCAGAGAGCCGAAAAAACGCAAAAAAATACAGAAAAAGATGGTGGTGCGCACAGACTGGCAAAGACAGCACTGGAGCTGTCGCGCCAAAATTGCATCATCGGCAGGCCACACCGGAGCAGTGCACCAGACCACACTGGTAGCAACCCACCTCTGGTTGGAATCCTTTTCCTATGATGTTCTCGCTTCTTTCTTCCCCCAATAGACTCTCAGATGTTCCCCCACATTGTTCTGGAAGGTTGGGACATTCAAGAGCAGCATTCAACATAGGGTGAGAAGATGCAGCTGGAAAACGGAATTGGCATCTTTTCTCTCTGCCGTGTATACATGGAAATGTTTTCCACTCGCGAATGGAGCCGGTTGGATCCCAGCCATGAAATACATACAGATATACAGTAGCCCAACAATACAGTTGCTGTTATTAGCAGTAAAAATAGGCTCAACGAGATATTGTCAAAGCTTTGTTTCCATGCAGCTGTCTACTGAACTATGATCATTTTTGAATGCCATGAAAGTTGTAACAAAACACACTGAATTTATTAACAGTTTGTTACCATAAAACTTGTTGGGGGAAGGGGAAATATAGTGAAAACATCTGATACCCTTTGTTCTTTTTATGCTGGTGACATCTTTGGAGTTGTTTTTCAGCGAGAGTGCTGTAATCTAATTTTAATCATACTTATGGGGACTGATATATACATATAGATACACACACACACACACATGCATACACACATACACACACATTCATTCCAAGGGGGAAAAAAATCAACACAAAGAATGTGAAACTCGTTTTATGCAATATGTATTAATTCATATTTTTTTCTGTTAACAAAGAAAAGCCTGTTTTACTTCATATTCCCAGAGGAAAGGGCATCATAGCAGAGTATCTGAGTTCTGCTTTCCAACACTATAATTAGCTACAATCTGAGAATTTGCATACAGAATATATAGTGTATTAATTTCTTACTCATTGCATACTTTAATGTATGCACTTTGTATTTGTTTGTCCTCTAGCTCATGCAAGAGAAACCAGATCTATGCTTAAGGATCCTGAGGGTATTATAATTAAAGCTATTTTTTTTGCTTGCAACATCAGCATGTAACATGATAAAAGTTGATTGCATCTGAGAACAAACTAATAGGGTTTCATTAAAATAGAAGTGGGATGCTCCTCTTCATGGTTATCACGGTATTCTTTTGGATGTCTCTAAATATGTATCCAGAATTACCCTGATGACTCTATGAGTATAGTATAAGCATGCATTTTATAAGAAGAAATGGATGCCAGGTTTAGGTCAATAGCCAAATAGCTTAGCATAGCATTTAGACTTATATAACACTTCACAATTCTTTACAGCCCCTCTAAGTGGTTTACAGAATCAGCATATTGCTCCCAACAATCTGGGTCCTCATTTTACCCACCTCGGAAGGATGAAAGGTTCAGTCAATCTTGTGCCTGGTGAGATTTGAACTGCCAAATTGCAAGCAGCTGGCAGTCAGCAGAAGTAGCCTGCAGTACTGCATTCTAACCACTGTGCCAAATGATATACAGGTTATCCTTGACTTACAACTACAATTGGGACCACAATTTTGGTTGTTAAGTAATTTAATGACTATTTTTACTATGGTCATTAAGCAAATCACTATGGTTACTAAATGAATACATGAATTACGTTGTCATTAAGCAATCCAGCTTTCCCAATTTACTCTGCTTGTCCGAAGCTGATAAGATCCCAAATTGTGATCCTGTGACTGCAAGGCACGCTGCAATCGTAAATGTCAGCCAGTTGCCAGACACCTGAATTGTGATTATGTGATCGCAAGGGTGGTATAATGGTTGTTACTTCAAGATTGGGTCATAAATCAAACCACTGTTAAACAAATGGTCGTTAAAGTCAAGGATTACTTGTACAAGATTCCTTCTGCCTTGTATACCACACAGGTTTTTTTCCTGAATTGAGCCTCACTGTATTTGTTTAATAGCTTATTATGTAATTCACCCTTGGAGAGTTTGTATTTAATTGAAGGGTGGCATCTAACTGCTGTAATTATACTCTTACACACTTGTAGGAGGAGATGAGAACTAATACATAATGAAACAAGGAAACAAGGGAAGAAAAACACCTCAGTGGAGATGACAGCCATTCTCACAGTACTGTCTTATGACTAAGTATATTTATCTATGCTGTATGGCTATAGTATTATTATCTTTCCCAGCTTCTTTACTACACCCTTATTGGTATCATTATATTATTATTACTCTGTTGTTTGGCATGTACATTGAGAGCTTCTGTACTGGAGACAAATTACTGGTGTGTCTAATCACACTTGGCCAAAGAAACCTCTCCTGTCCGTGTTATCAAACTATCTCTTCCCTTTTCCAGGTTGAAAACTTCAAATTTCAATTTGAGACAACACAAGTTCAGTGCAAACTCAACACTAGTACATTTCATTCTATGAGCGGTAGCCACAGCCAGTGTTGAACTCTTACTGCAATTGTTAAGTGATTACTTTGGAGTAACTGTCAACAAAATCGCGGTCTACTCTACAAACTCTTCTGCTTGATTTTCAGGCAGGGCTGTACTTCTCAAGAAGTTCTAAAATCTTACCTTTGGACACGTATTTCATTTTCCAAGGAATAGCCCAGGCTCTGGCTACGACAATTAAGCCTGACACCTAGAGAATTTTATTTTTAATTTAAAAAGCCAAACAAAAATACAAATATAACTGCTCTTCAGAAGGTCAAAGTGTTCTGTTTCTGTAGGATCCAGCAATTTTCTGCACATTAATCTTCCAAATCAGAGGTGGTTGGTAGTATTCTGGATGAAATAGGTCGTGTGAAAGCTGGACTGCTAAATATTAATCTTACATTCGCACATCTGGCTAGCAGAAGACCAGCAAAGCTTGTCTGTTTCTTGTCACTCCACAAACTATAAGCATTCCACTTCTTTTAACTGGTCAATACAAAAGCATTAGATAACTGAAAAAGTATTTAACTAGTTATTCACATTACAGGATGCATTCAACAAACATGCACTGTAAGTTGATGATAGTGCCTTGTAAGAACACTAGATCTTCACATGGTTCATTCCTAAATAAATTCTTCCGAAATGGTGCAAAGCCAAGTAGAAAAGAGGTGGCTGTCTCAACATTTCCTCCACGTCTTCTTGTAGCTGCACTGCATGTTGTTGGGTGATTATGATTCTCCCATCATCTATATTATCTATAAAATAACAACAGGATAGAAAATTAAAATTGTGTTGGAGGCACTGTGGGTCATTAGAATAATGGGAAACCCATGGAACCAGCCATCTTTCATTATGCATTATTTATCCAGCAGCAATAATTAACTTCTTTTGCCTGGTGAGAATTCTCAGCCATACCAGTTGCCTCTTCTACAACTGTAGTAATTTCCAGTCCTAGGGAAAATTGTTTATGACCGTGAATTGATAACTACTCCTTGGCAACTTACTTTTTAAAGCCAGATATATTCCATCAACTTTTTAGTCCATTCATAGCTCTGTTCTGCATGGCCCTTTAGGCTTCCCATTATTTCTGGCTACGCTAAAAAGAGCCCCGGGGACCTCCATGGGCCATTGCTTCTAAAGCCTTGTTCGTTAGAAGATAACTTTGAAGCTAGAGTAGATGTCCTGGTTGAGTGGAACCAGGAACATCTGGGCATCCTCATGTGTTTTTGTCAGGAGCAGAACAGTATTTGTGCTTTTGTTCTTCAGCAGAAGGTCCCCACAAACTTTTCTTCTTTCCAGACATTAAGCAGAAAGGCCTCTTAAATGACTTTTTCAGACACTGCAGGCATCTGACATTAAACCTGATAGAGAAGTGGAGGGAAAGCTGCCTTTCCAAGACGTAATTCTTGCCAAAAGGGGGAAAAAAGGCACATCGAGTCTGGTTCCTCCAATTGTTTCCTTTCTTGCCTCATGAAATAAGAAGCCTCCAACTCGCTGGGCCTCAGCCAAATCCTACATGATTTGGAACATTGCAGGTCTGCACAAATTTGTTTGGAGAAGGCAATTCCTGTCTATTTTTTGTTTTTACTGACTGTAGGAAAACTTTCTTGGTAGAAAAGATCTGGGCTTTTGCAAATTTTACCTCAAGGCGACTTCTGTCTCTGATCTTCTCCTTTCAACTTGCCCGACACTAGATTAACAAAAATTCAACGAATATATTAAATAATACTCCAGGAGACAAACACATGGAGTAGAAACCTCTGTCTTAGAAGATATTATTGGCTCTATCATGGCAGTCTTCTTCTTTGAAACAGGTGTCCAGCTACATTTGCTGACCTCCAATGCGGAAACAGCAGGGAGGAGGAAATATATGCAAAGATACTAGCAGAAAACCATCTTGGTCTTTCTAGGAAACTGTACCGGAGGTGAAGGGTTCCCAGTTTGCTGGTGCCTGTGAGTCATCGGATAGCCGATCGTGAAGGGAGTGCGAGGCTCCGCCCACTTGCCCGGATGCCACCATTTGGGTTATTTTACTTTCTGTGCATGCACAGAGGGTAAAAGAACCCAAATTGTTGTGACTTGCCCACGTCCTGCGCAGCTGGTTATGGATTCAGAGGAACCAGAGATCATGGTGGGTTGGCACGACCATTCTCTGCATCTGGCACCTGAGTCAGACAGCGAGGAGGGTTCAGCATCGGAGGCTTAAAACCAACCAGGGGCTTCTGCACCTCCTCAGTCTGAGCTGTGTGACTCAGGAGAAGAGGAGGAGTCTCTGATTGATGCTAGGGCACACCGGGCAATTAGCAGGTGAGATTGGCTTTGCAGGAGATCTTCTTGTGTGCAAAAGCTGCCGGACGGTGGCCCAAGCCCTAAGGCTATTTAAGAGACAAGAAGGTTGGGTCACACTGCTGAAGACAACGTATTTGGATTGTGATGACTGCTTCTCTGTATTTTTGAATCTCTGTTCAAGACTTTGGGATTTTTCCAAGTTTGGGTGATTTATGTGTCCGGGCTTCCTGCCAACTTCTCAGGTTTGCTGATTATTTTCTGGGGCTTTGAAATCTGGCCAGTTTTCCTAAGAGGCAAGTTTTTAACTGGATTCTTTGCAAAAACCAGTAAACCTTTGTTATTATTGAACTTGATAATATATCTACTAAGACATTTTATTAGTAATAAACTCTTATTGTTTGAGAAATATAGTTGTGTGTGCATATTATTGGAGGGGGACACAACACCAAATGGTGGTGTCCGGGCAGGTGGGCGGAGCCTCGTGCTCCCTTCGCGACCGGCTATCCGCCGACTCACAGGCACAAGCGAACCAGGATCATTTCACCCCTGAACTGTACACTACAATTCTGATTCTGTTCCCTTTCATCTATCCATGCTGAACCTAATATTTAACTTTTTAAAAACAATTTATATATTTAAAACATGTATATGGCTGCCCCATGTCATATACGTGATTGGGTGGCTGACAAACTGTTGAAACAACTTTTGTCTAGGTCAGATGTAACTTCCTAAGGATAAGAGAAGAGTACTAGTAATAGAATGCTAAAAATGTTTCTTCAGATTTTGTGAATTAGAACAAAAATCTCTGAACTGCAAATCTGTCAAGGATAACAGATTGGGACTTGGCACTCTGATGCATTGGCTTTAACTCCTTGCTCCCCTGCTATGGCCCAACAACAAAATCAACTTTTCCAAAAAGAGGGATTGTCCAGGAAAGAATTATTACTTAAAAGATTGCTGGGCCTTTGCATCTCCTAACCACAGCGCAAACATCTTTGGCAACGTGGTTCTCTGGTGTCCTAATGATCTAATGTTTACCTCATCCCCAACTAATGGGAGGCTTAAATTGTGGTATACCAGTGTTAAGGTTATATTTTATTTCTTTTTCCAGTGGTGTCCCAAAACTGCTTCAAACTATTTAAATGCTATTAGTTTTCATTACAGATTATCTTGGAGAAAAGCCAGTGCCTGTGGACAATGGAAGCAAGTACAGATCTGTAATAGGGACAGCACATATCATGCTTCTATAGTTTTCTGACAATCCATCTCAGCAGTGATGCAAGGTTATGTGGTGATTTATGGAGACAGATCCATGTTTGTTCTATTTGAAGTGAGAAACTGTCTAGATCAGCATTTTCTAAATCAGTTTGAATGAAGCCAAAAGACCTGTTGAAGTACAATTCCCAGCATCCCTTTATTATCAAACATGATAGGGTTTGATGATACTATTACCAAACATGATAGGGGTGATGGTGACTGCATTTTGAAAGCAAAACAAAACTTCCTTGCCTAATAAAGCAAATTAGAGAAGTCTATACTGAATTTTCTGTTTGATCTGCTAGTTATCCCTACAAATATCCACACCCCCATGAATCAATCAATGCCCTACACTCGGTGACAGTTCTTTTGAGCATGGGATAAGGAAGGTTTTTATCAGATGTTCTTTGAGTGGCTCCACATTCAGATGAAAGAAACAAATGCAAATGAAAGAAACAAAAGCTGACAATTAGATCCAGACAGCTGCTTACAGTGTGTTGTTAAGATCTGGACCTTGAACAGCAACAGAAAGCTTCTTGCCAGAAATATTTGTTTGGATTGTGGTCGTAAATGAAGTATTATTTTGTAGAATAAATATATCAAAGCCAATGGGGAGCACTCCTTGAAATATAATAAGGAAAGAAGGTAGGTAAATTTGTATCTACAAATTTCAGGGTTTTAACAAGCCTTAGAAAATGTTCACCCTGTTGGTTCTCTGAGGGTAATGCATAAAATCTGTGAATCTTGGATACCTCTATTGATTATGTAATGTTTTAACATTCTCTGTTATCAACAGGGGTGGGTTCCTACCAGTGCAGTCCAGTGCGCCCGCACCGGTAGCGGCCCATTGGTGATGACATCCATCCTGGTACAATCAGTTGCTGGTCCCTGGGTGCCGCCATCTTTAAAAAAAAAATTTTTTTTTTTGAAATTTCCTCTGCACATGCCCAGAGGCTGAGTTTCCGGCACTGCACATGTGCTGCCTCCTGCAAGCTTTCCAAGGAG
>JANHGD010010816.1:13314-28744 GCA_027560375.1 Imantodes cenchoa
GGAGGGCGAAAAATGGCCCAACCAATCTACTGGAAGTCCGGAGGCTTCAGTGAGACCTGCGCACATGCACAGGTGCAGCGTGAGGGATTGTGCGCACATGTGCGGGGGAGGGCATTGCATTATGGATGTGGATATGTGTGCTATTGCATGCGCGCACACTCTTGGCATCCAAGCAAAAAAGGTTTCGCCATCACTGAGGCGAAGAAAATTGAGCATCTTGATTTGCTATTAGAATTTTCATTATTATTTATTTATATAAATTGAATTAATATTGGAATCCCTTTAAAACTCTGCATCAGTCTAGAGCAGACTTGTCAAATTGGCGGTCCGCGGGCTGGATACATTAGGCGTAGGCCATGCCCACCCTGGCTCCACAAAGGCAAAAAACATCGTGATATATCACGATTTGGCCCATGTCACAATCAAGTTTGACACCCATGGTCTAGAGGTATTTATTTATTTATTGGGATTTATAAGCCGCCCTATCCTGAGGTACAGGTGGGCTATGGGTAACCACCATTCATTGACCATTCAAATCTGCTCTGAATGAATGGTACTTATGACTGGTCCTCAGAGTTCCAGGCATCACAGTGTCCCACAGTCATATGGTTGTCATTTGCAACTTATTTGCCAATTTCTGGCAAGTGAGCTCAATGGGGAAGTCAGCAGGAGATTGCAAATGACTTGACATCTTGCTTAACAATGATTCTCTTAAAAATAGCAGCCAGAATTGTTGCTAACTAATGCAGTCACATGACATCATTATTTATGACTGTGTCATTTAGTGATAGCAATTCCAGTCCCAGTTACCATCATTAACTACTGTACTACCTGCAGAGACCTGGTTTGTCCCAGGCTCTCAAGAATACATTTAGTATAAATAAATGTGAATTTATTCATCTCATCGCCTGCAGCATAGTAATTAGCAGAGTGCTAAAAATAAGGGTAAGATCAAATATAACAAGTAGATCAATTTCAGAAGATAAAATAAGGGTTCATTATAAAATACGGTGTGGTGAAAATAACTTTGTTTATTTTGGTCTTATTTTAGGAAGAACAATTCTCAAAAAAATTATTTGAACAAAGGTTGGTATTAGCATGTCTTTCTCAAGTAAAGTATTGGTTTTGTGTCTGTGTTTACATATAATCAAGTTCTCAAATTTTATGACACTGTATTTAAAAGTAAAATTAGCATAAATTCCCAAGTTTTAGCTATTCCTGTTAGGGAAAAAATCTGCAGTGAGAAATCAAATGTACGTGACTATGTTACTATATCAAATATCAATCATCTTCACTCAGAGCTCTTTTGAATTACCCTTAAACAGAATAAAGACTGTTCATGTGGAAGGAGATCTGCATTTTCAAGATTGCATTTAAATATACTGTAAGCGGAAATTAATAGCAGATTGATAAAATGAAGAAAGCTCTGGTTGAGATTATTTTCTGCAGCTTGATTGTTTGTTTTAAACAGATCTGACTCTCCACCTGTTCCAGCAGTTAAAAACAGATTACAGCAACAACTAAAGACTTCTGATTTCCCAATTCATAACAGCAAAAATAGAAGCCCAAAAAGTATTTCCACAGATCAGCATCGGAATGAAAGGCCTCTTCCAATCGCTGAAGCTGAAAGACCTCCTTCATCTCATTTTGTTCCTTATGTGCGAACAAATGAAATATATTACCTTGATCCAGATGCACCCTTGACTAGGCCCTCCACGCATGAGCCACAATACCAAGAGCCGAACGGTACTGCAGTAGAGAGTTCAAGAAATGCTTATGGTTATTGAATAAAGTTTTTAATGTCCTGCTTGTTCTACAGTGCTGTTTTAATTCAGTACTGAACAAAATGAAATATTTGTTTAAGAAAAAATTATTAATTTTAAACCTATCAATCTAAACATAAATATATTCTATTTGTAATCAGATGTTCAAGGAGAAAATTTATCCATGGGGTCACTAACAATTAACCACACAGATCTCATGTTGAGCCCTGGTGGCGCAATGGTTAAAATTCAGTATTGCAGGCTAACTCTGCCCACTGCCAGGAGTTCAATCCTGACCGGTTCAAGGTTAACTCAGCCTTCCATCTTTCCGAGGTCAGTAAAATGAGGACCCAGATTGTTGGGGGCCATATGCTGACTCTAAACCTCTTAGAGAGGGCTGTAAAGCGGTATATAAGTCTAAGTGCTATAGTTATTGCTGTTCTATCAGTACATGTAGAATACTGCTTCTATGAAACTTTTTTTTTTTAATTGGTTAAAGGGAAACTAAATTCTTTAGAAGGCTGTCTATGCATTCTTTTCCATACAAATTTCAAGCTAAGCCATATCATAATTTATTCATGCACAATATTAAAAATGACACTGTTTACAGTACAATTAATTGTATCTATATTTATCTTTAGATACTTACCATAAACCACGGCAGGTTTTTAGCTCTGATCACATAAGGGATCCTCTTTTTAATCCTAATATGGTGAGAGACAGGCAGCAAGCCATACTCAAAGGACTTTCAGAGCTGCGAGAGGTAATAATTGACTTCAGTGTAGTAAAGTTGCTGTTGACTTTTTCATAACGTCCACTGATATCGCATTGCTTGCCATTGATCGTTTGTGTTGAATTTTTCACTCTAAGACTACATTGTTTGCAATGTTTCCACCTTGTAAAAAAAAAGACAAAAAGAATCATTAATCAGTTATTATAATATTGTTTGCATGTAATGTGCTTCTACGTAATTCATATATTCAGCTTCTGATTAACTTCTCTAAAGCTTTCTTAAAAGTATGAAATATTTAGAGTCATGCAAATTGGGAGGAAAATTGCTTCAAACTACTGGACATAAGTTCCATTTTTTAATTTATAATCATTGTATAAGCATTCCCTCCAACTCTTCATGCAGAACATTAGGTAAAAAAGGGTGACTAAAATATGGCTGAGGACTTAATAGTGTTGCGCTCTAATCAACCTCTTCTCTGAATTGATTACAAACCTGTTTGTGTGATTTTTGAATAAACTGCATATTCTTTGAACCCGTATTTTCAATCTGTTTTCATTAACCAATACTCTTATTGCTTTTTCTTCTTCGAACTACAGAAAGATATCTGAAGAATCTTTCTGTAATTCTTGATACAACCCAAACTCATTAGTCTTCATCTTTCTTATACATCTGTACAGTTCGAAGTCTGTATAGATGAGTCTCTTATTTGGTAACCTCCCACTTTCTTCCCATTGTCTGATGCGCCCTTTTTGTTTTCAGATCTTCACAAATCTTTTTGTTAACCTAGTTTGACCTCCATTTTTTCTTCATTGAATTTACCTGCAGTTGGGTTTTGAAATTATTTTTTTAGGAACTCATACCAGTTTGTGACTGATGCAAAACTGGGAGAGCTAAAGATGGAGAACATATTTATAGTTTCTTTTTTATTCAAGATCAACTCATAATGAGATGGAAAGAAAATTTGTGAAACCAATCCAGTACTGCCACTTGAGATTACCATTTCATATTGCCTAACCATTCTTTATTATTGAATCTAATGTCATCTTTTGTATTTCTTTGGAAAGGGACATTGGTTCTTATCTGATACGCCAATTTTCCGAGAATTAAAGGCAGAGTCCAGGATGGGTTGTTCTAGCCTCATAACTCTATGGACTGGGTTGAATTTTCTGCCTCCCTGGTGACGTTCCTCAGTCGTTAAAAGACGTCCGAAGCAAATGGCACCATCTCTGAGTTGAACCCATGAACCGTGATCCAACAAAGTCTGATGAACCTGCAGAAATACGGAACACCACAGCCTCCCCCAGCGGCTGGCCAAAACCAGATCCAAGGATGGGACAGGACTCTGCCTTCGATTCTTGGAAAATGGGCATATCAAGTAAGAACCAACGCCTCTTTTCCCTCACATCAAAGGCAGAATCCAGGATGGTACATAACAAAGGTACTGAGTCCAGTAGGACGGGCACTATGCATGGCTTCTTGGCTCCTCTGCCACTTGTTGCAACACTCGCCGACTGAACGCCGCATCAGACAAAGCAAATGAATCGATCCGGTAGTGACGGATGAAGGGAGAGACCGATGTCCATGTCGCTGCCCGGGATCTCTTCAACCATTGCCTGAGTAGACCAGGTAGCTGTGACAGCCGCACTCCTGATCGTGTGCGCCATCACACCTGCAGGTACAGGAAGAGACTGCAACTCGTACGCCTTAATGATGCAGGCTCAAATCCACTGACTGGTGGTGGAAGGCAAAATCTTGTGGCCAATCGACAAAGGGCGAAAGGAGACAAACAAGGCCTCCATCTTCCTGAGAGGGGCGGTTCTGTGGATGTAGAGAGGATGTAGAGACATCCAGAGTGTGCTACTGGATCTCCAACTCGTGGTGCGGGTCTGGACAGAAGCTAGGTAGAATCAACTCCTGAGTACGATGAAAAATGGAGTTGACTTTCGGCAGGAACACCAGGTCCACACGCAGAACCACCCTATTTGCATGGAAGACGCAAAAGTCCTTGCGTGTAGATAATGCTGCCAGTTCCAAGATTCGTCTTGCAGGTGTGTTGGCCACCAAGAAGGCCACCTTCCATGACAATAGTCGGAGGCCGACCCCCCGCAATGGTTCAAATGGAGGCTTGGTCACAGCCTGCAACAACAGTGTCAAATCCCAGATGGGATGGCAGTGAATGGGCGGAGGCCGAAGGTTAGAGGCCCCTCGCAAATAAGGCAGACTCTAGGATGATGGGTGAGGGACGCTCGATCACCCGAGTCCCATACTGAAGCCAAGGCAGCAACCTGCCGTCACAACACTGGGACATTTTCAACCGCCCCCCTGAGGGTCCAAGTGTCGCTCACCGCACCCCAGGCACAAAATGTCCGCCAGGTCGCCTCGTAGATCCGCGTGGTGGAAGGCTGTCTAGCCGCTTGCATCATCCAGAACCGCTCCCAGACTAGGAGTCCCCGCTCAACCTCCAGACAGCTAGCTGCAGCCACTGGGGCTCCGGTGGTAAACAGGATCCTGGTTGAGGGAGACCCAATCCGGAGGGATCCTCAAGGGCGGAGCAGTTGAAAGACCGACCAGGTCAGCAAACCACGGGCACCTGGGCCAGTGGAAAGCCACCAACAGTAGGTCTGCACATTCCTGAAGCACCCGCCTGATCATAGCCAGGATCGGACAGTGGTGAGAAGGCGTAAAGGAGGCCCCTGGGCCAGTGACACCTGAGGCCATCCACTCTCTCTGACCCCGGAGATGGTAACCTGCAAAAATATCGAGGCAGCTGTGTGTTGTCCAGGGAAGCAAAAAGGTTCACCAGAGGGCGGCCGAACCTCTGGGACAGCTTCTCGAACAAGCCAGGGCAAGATGCCACTCCGATTGATCCACCTGGACCCGACTCAGTCGGTCCGCTGTGATGTTTATTTTATTTTATTATTTATTTATTTATTATTTCTCAGTCGGTTCACTGTGATGTTTGATGACCCTGCTATATGCTCCGCCCGCAGTGACAACAGGTGATCCAATTCCTTCATGAGCACCCGCGAATGAGTCCTCTCCCCGACAATTGACATGGGCTGGCATCTGAAGTGACAATATGTCTCACTGGCTCTTGGAAATGGGAGCCCTTCTGGATGGCACCTTATACCCACCAACGGAGGGACCTCAGCATTTCCAATGGGATGTGACTCTTGGCAAGGGACGAGCTGCGGCCAGCCCACTGATGTGGAAGGAGAAGCCATTGGAGGGGTCTGGCGTGGAAATGAGCCTAGGGGACGATATCCAGGCAGGAGACCATCTTCCCCAAGAGCTGTGACAGGAGCATGATGGGAGCCTCTCGTGGCACGCAATTGGCATACCAAAGACTGGATGCTATCCTGTCACTCCTGGTAAATAAAGACCTGTCCTGAGACCATGTCAATCAAAGCCTCTAGATGGACTAACCTGGTAGTGGGAACCAGATGACAGTTGGACAGGTTCACCGAAAAACCGTGGTCCCTCAGGGCCTTGATCGTAGAGGCCAGATCTCTTTCCGCCAATTGCCAGGATGAGCAAGTTGTCCAAGTAGCACTGGATCCTGATAGGGATTGACTTAAGGGAAGCTGCTAGTGCTGCCATGACCTTAGTAAAGGTCCTGGGGGGCGAGGCCAGCCCAAAGGGAAGCACCACGTACTGGTAATGGCACTCAGCGTAGCAGAATCTCAAGTAGCATTGGTGACTTGGACGAATACTGACATGGAGGTAGGCCTCCGTGAGGTCTACAGAAGTCAAGAAATCCCCCTCCAGAATCCCAGCTAAGATGGAATGGAGGGAGTGCATCTTAAACCTCCTGTAAACCAGATATTGATTTAATCCTTTTACATTCAAAATTGCTCTCCATTTAGTGCTTTGGGCACTAAAAACAAAACTGAATAGAAGCTCTGAAACCCACCACCACCACCACCACCACCGCTGCTCCGGTGGGACTGGCAGGATGGCCCGAATGTTCAGCAAATGCTGGATCGACGATTTGATAAGACTCCAGCCAACCGGATCCCCTGAAATGGGGCAGCGGAGGAAAAACTTTGGGCGAGGGGAGAGAAATTCCATGGAGAGACCAGATGTAATGGTCTCCCTGACCCAAGCATCAGAGGTGGTCTCCCACCAGCGGTCTGCGAAAAGACCAAGGTGTCCCCAATAGGGATATCAGGCCCCAGCCTATTTCTGTCTGCAGAAAGGTTTAGAGCCTCCACTATTCGTCCCTGACATCGGAATTGGTGCTGCAGCCAGACTCTGCCTCCAAAGGCCAGGCGGTCAGCCTGAGGGCCAGACCTAAACTGATAGGGCCTGTACTGCCGGGAGAAGCTTGCCCTAGCTCCTTGCTGCCTAGAGGAGGGCCACCTAAAGGAGGACGAGGGTCAGAACCTGGGGCATCTGCTCTGAGATGGCATAATCTTCTGCGTATCCTGAGTCTCAATTAAGAAGGGGTCCAAGGATGTCCCAAACAGCTTCTCCCCTTTAAAGGGTCCCGAGTCGAGCCATCAATGATTCCTGACATCTATCCTCCAATGACACAGCCAAAGCAACCACCTCGCAGTCACAGACGAGACAATAGCCCTGGCGGAAAACTTGGCTGCCGCCAATGATGCATCCACCGTAAGCTCCGCTGCCGCTATGATCTTAGATAGATCCTGGTGGCTCCACAGGTCCTCTAGGGGAACCCTGTCCTGCAACTGCCAGAAGCCGTGGTTGCTGCCTTAATGGCCCAAGCTTCTGCTGGTTGAGCGTGGCACAAGGCCATCTCCTCATGCAGCTCATCGGCCTTTAACGCATCATCTGCATCAGGATGGAAGATGAGCACACCCAAGCGGGCCACTCCAATAAAACATCAAAAGGTGAACTCTGCGAGGCAACTGAGGATGAGCCTCTGAGTCAGTGCACCTTGTAACCCGGTTTGCATTCTCCCCCTTTTTTTTTCTTACCAGCTGGTAGGGAGTAGCTATCAGGGGGAAAAAACCCACCAAAAAAGAGTTCCAATCTATTGCCAGTCAAATTTGTTTGGAAAGACAAATTGGTGGTTGCTGGCAAATGGGTGAACTTAGCAGCAAAAAAAGAGCCTCAGAAAGCCTCCAAATGAGTTGCTAAACAAAATAGGGGAAAACAAAATGGCCGCCGCAAAGGAAAGCTGATCGAAAATGGCATTTGCACCAAAACTCTGTGACCGTTGGGACATGGAATGGCAATTTGCACCAGGGAAAGGAGGCCCAAATCGCCGGTAGACCTCAAAAAGGACTGGCCCAGAAAGCCTGGAGCAGGTAGCACGAAAGCGCTCAATGCTAAGGAGGCTAGCCCCAAAGTCACGCTGAGAGAAGCACAGCGAAAAAACCGCCTGCCAGCTGATCAAGCTGGCCGAAATTGGCAGTCGGAGCAGCCCGAACCCAAGGCTAGCAGGCTGACAAGGCAAGCCTGAACTGAATGGCCACATGATCTGCCCTGCTCCCTCGCCCAGCACAGAATTGTAAAACAAAAGGCAAACAGCTGAGGCTGTAGCCTGCCTGGTCACCTGAAAGCAAGCGGAGCAAGCACTCACAGTACGAAGTCCAAAGTCGTCCATGGAAAACAGAAAAAATAAAGGAAAAATCCTAGGAAGGGGTCCCGGAAGGATAGAAAAATTGGTAAATTTAAACCAAAAATACAAGCTAACCCAAAGCTCAAAGGAGCAAAGGAAAAGTGTCCAAAAGCTGAGGATTGGATTGAACGACTATGGAACGTTACCAGGGAGGCGGATCCTCAGAAAATTCAACCCAGTCCATAGAGTTATGAGGCTAGAACAACCCATCCTGGACTCTGCCTTCGATGTGAGGGAAAATGTCTAGTTTATGTGTTTTAAAGCTTAGCAATATTCTACACTTTGAAATATCTAAATTTGTAACAGCTGTATTCACATAACACATCAAGCTGTGGTCCCATCCTAATCTCTAACTGAATCCTTAACTCCATCGTTGTTGAATATCCTAGATCAGGGGTATCAAGCCTGCGACCTGGATGCTTCACACTCTGGCCACGCCCACACCCCGTTTAGGGAAAGGCGGGGAAGTCACAATATGTCATGTGACAATGCGAGTTTCACACCCCTGTCCTAGATAATGTCCATGGCAAAAAGTGTGTCAGGAAAGATGGGAAAATGCAATTAGTCTTGCAGAAGAAAGGATTCATGACCAATTTCTAGACTTGTATTTGTATCATCTTATTGCAAGATCTCACCAACCAAGGAGAATGGGGATCCAGATATAGGTAGTCTACATTTGCATAGAATTCCATCAATTTCCTTAGAGGCCATCTGCTTAAAGTCCTCCCAGATAACTTTGCAAGATATGTTTATCACCTCTCTATGGGATCTGTCCAGCTGAGACCAAATTCTGAGCAGATCTAAGTGATCTTATCTTCCAGATGTCTACAAAATTATTTCTTTCCAGCTATGTTCACTCAATGGGATCTTTAAAAGGGCTGCTGGGTACAATTCTGCAGATGTAGTAACAACAGCTTATCTATACTTAGGCTGAAACCTGAGCTTTTTCTGATTGGTGTGATTAATTTTCCACCAGCATCCTTCTGAGTGTTTCCTCTGCTTCTTCATCACCCAGAGCTTCTCTGTTCACCAAAGAGTTCCCTTGGATTGGAGAGCTGGGAGAGGCCACTTAGCACAAGGCCGCTAATGCCCTTTTTTCCCAGTAAGCAACTGAAATCTTAGTTGGACTGCCCATTAGAGCTTTGGGAAGATCCTCAATCACTCTTTGAAAATCAAGTAATTCCTTAAATGCCTAGAGAAAACTGATCAAATGGGATCTCCTTTTGGAATTTGGTAGCAGCAGTCAGTTCCAAAGCAATCAGAGTATGACCCAGCTATGACAAGGACAGGTGTTAATACCCTTAGTCATATCACATCTGTCCTCAAATAAAAGGTGTTGTAGTCTTCTATGTGTCAAGCTGTCAATTATACGATTCATATCTGTTTGTCATGGTGACAGTGACCCTGTCATGCCCCCGTCAGAGCCTGAATCTGAGACAGAAGATTGGCTCCATTGGCTGTGCAGGAAACTGGGGAAAGGCAAAGTCAGGCTGGGGAGAGCAGGGGAGAGGTAGAACAAGGGAGAGGGGGTTCAGATGAAGACCAAGGCCCACCCCCTCCTCATCCTGGGGTGTGCAGGGAAGAATGCAGAAGAGAGCAACATGGGTTGCGTGGCTTATGAGTAAGGAAAGGGCCCCAATTCCCTTCACAAGACACACCTGGGGATGGAATTTAAAGGAGAGGCAGTTGTGAGGAGCGTTTGTTGGGAACAAATGCTGAATTTATAGTTGAGAATTGTGGCCTGCATTCCTGGCATTCCTCCTGACTGAATTAGTGTCCTACTTCTGGGTGCTTATTTTGTCTTACTGGAATTATTGCCGTCAATTGGCTTCTGGGATTCATTATCTTGCCCTGCTGGAGTGATTGATTGCAGTCAGTCTGCTTACAGCATTTGGACGGAAGTATCTGTAACCAGAAGCTGCTGCAGGTTTGTGGGAGAGCTTTTCTCCAGGCCAGAGAGTAAATGGGATGTTGAGGGCACAAAGTTGGTACCAATAAAGGGACTCATCCTGGTTCTCTGGCTGTGTTGCCTTCATGCCACGCCCTGGATCATCACAAACGTCTTAGGCAGCTTCTGACCTCTTTCCACCAAGGAAGGTAAATTAAAATATCCCAGCACTTTAAGTCTGAGAAATTCTACCACCCACTGAGGAAATCAATAGGTTTCAACATACCAAGTAGGGATGCTGTTATAGTAGAGCAGTCCCAACCTATCTCTAAATCTCAATATGAACAAGGCATTATGTAGAGTTATCTGCAGCACAGGCTCCTAAATGCTGTCAGTATACTGAACGACAGTAGCTATTCCATCTGAAATTCAAATGATCGTTGCCTCAAAGAGAGAAATTATCTTTCATTCATTTAGGCTCTGTAATTAAACTTACAGTAAGAAGGGATCTTGATCAAAAGTTGTTTTGTTACATTAAATATTTGTACAGAAATATGCCATTTACTTTGTTAAGGGTATCAAGAGATAATTAAACATAGGTGTAATTTTATCTTCCAGGAAAAGCACCTGATCTTTACATTTCATTGTCATCATTTTCTACATGATTGAAGAGTTTACTTCCTAACAAAGCAAATATTTTGAAATCTGTTTAGCATAACTCTTTTCTAGGGTAACTTTACTATTACAGGTATCTACTGTTAAGTTATCTGTAGATTTATGATTGCTGTTTAAAATTGTTCAGTGTTTTGTAAAAGCGTATTCATTTATTTTTCCAGGGGCTCCTCCAGAAGCAGAAAGAACTGGAGACATGTCTTATGCCAAGTCTTATGCCTCAAGAAGAAAACTTCATTTTACCACTTTAAAGAATTTCAGCTATGATGAATGGATGTTTTGCTGTGTTGGCACTTTATACTGTAATTATGAACCAAGTATGTAAAATATGGACTTTTGTATATTTAGAGTAAACTTTCAGTAATGAAGAATTTTATTTCACATGAAACGGTATGATAATGTGATTTGTTTACACAATATTTGTATATCTAATTTAAATTTTATCTGAATATTTGGCATGAGAAATAAAATACTTGAATTTTCAATATCCATGGCTACCCGAGTTGCATTTTAATTGACAGTGTAAGCAGTGATTCAGATACATCAACCAATGTTTAATAGCTGTTCCTGTAAAAATCTTACTTAAATGATTTTAAACATACAGCAGTTTTGTGTTTATATGGAGTAAATGAGAGAATAAAGAACTCCCAGGCTGTGACCTATATGTACAGAACCATAATGAATGCCAAGTAATTATATTACATTAAAATGTTAAGCCATTTTATAAACATTGCATTTTACATGTGTCATGCCTTACATATATTTAAAATGAGTTGTGAAGCATATGATTCTACGAGCAGAAATCACACCTCAAGTTTAACTAAAATGGGTTGTTTTAGTAACATGGTTCCTTTCTCACCTGGCAATAAAGTTAATAATTTAAGAAGAATATGACTATACAATAATGTTCAACCAATTAATACTTTTTTGCCAGAATAAAAACTGATGTGTATTTTATCTTTACTTTCTGCACTGAATATTTATTATAGAAGAATAGAATTCATGACAAGTTGCTTTGATTAATTCCTTCTCTTAATCATTAATCCCTAATTAAAATCATGGCTTAGTATTTAATCTGAATCAAACATTAAAATGACACCAATTACATTTAGAGCAAGTATCACATACATGAAAACCTAAACGCTCAGCTCTGCAATCTTTCAAGATACCTGTCAGATTTCTTCTGAAAGCAGCATCTTATTTGAAAGAAGAAAAACTAACTTAGCTTTCATCTTACCAGCCTCAAACAGTCTTTCACAATCCTGGAAAGTCTCTAGAGTGGCAGGAATAATCATCTACCCCCAACAACTTCAAAACCATCCCAACATGGAACAAGGGATTGAGTACTTCAGATGTAATGGAGTCCACATAATAGACATAACAAAGTACAAGCAATTCCTGGATTGTGAATAAATTCCATTCCCTAAATCTGTCTTTAACTCAAATTTCTATTTAAGTTGGAATTTGTACTGCCTATTAATGGAGGACAACACTGTCCTTCAAAGTGAGCAATGCCTTAAGGAACCACTAAAAAAAAGCTGTACATTAAAAGCATGCAGATTCAGCACATTGTTGGCTTGAAGAATAGCAATAGCACTTAGACTTATATACTGCTTCAGTGCTTTTACATCCCTCTCTAAGCGGTTTACAGAGTCAGCATATTGCCCCCAACAATCTGGGTCCTCATTTTACCCACTTCAGGAGGATAGAAGGCTGAGTCAACCTTGAGCCTGGTGAGATTTGAACCGCCAAATTGCAGGCAGCTGGCAGGCAGCAGAAGTAGCCTGCAGTACTGCACTCTAACCACTATGCCACCAAGGCGCACCATTTGCCATTTTTTAATGATAGGCAGCCTGTTCGTATCCAGGGATTATTCTTAAATTGGACGTTCTTAACTCAAAAATTGCCTGTATGTTGCCAATGCCTTAAGACTGCCTGCAATGGTTTCTAAATTGGATATAAAAATGAATAAAATAATATAAACCCACTCTTGAGTCAGAAATTGAGAAACAGTAAGATTTTTCATAAGCTTTTCTTCAAATGGCTTGCAAAGATTCTATTGGCAGAGAGCCAGTTTGGGCTAGTCAGTTTGGGAAACAGCCTCTCAGTCAATTCCTGTCACAATCAACTGGATCAGCACTAAGTTGATCTAAAAAAAAGTGGACCCTCCACTTAGGTGAAAATGCTAGGAATAAAACAAATTCTGTAGAATTGGTCTATTATTTTACTTTATAAATCTGCATTTTCAGGTGGAACTATATCCAGATAACTCAAATACTGAAACACAAATGCTAACTTACAAATTTAAAAATCAGTCATTTGGACAGAGTTCATAATCTGAAAACCAACGTTTTAATACAGACGACTTCATTTTAACTATAGTCAACAGAGAGAAAACATCTGGTGTTCAGAATCTACTGGTATTTCAGCATGCTTTCACAGCACTATTGCATGCATACATTCCTTCTTTAAAAACCAGATTTTAACCAGCCCATCTTTGATTGATCACATGCCATCAATGCTGACTCCTAACATCCACAAATATACTTTCAGCTCATCTTAGTAGATTTATAATAGAGGTTGAAAGAGGAGGGTAAACGATGCAAACTTTTCTGCAAAATAATATTAAAGGTATAAACATAACTTTTATCAATTATTATCAGATTAAGGAGTGATAAGAAAAATCAATAAAAAGTACTTAAATATTTCTGATAGCAACTATTTTATATTTATTTATTAAGAAAATTTATATTTATGGTTCCCCAGGCCCGTTGACAGAACGTTTCAGGGCCTTCCAAGAGAGTGTGAAGAGCGGGGGCCAGTCTAATCTCTGGAGGGATGAAATTTCAGAGAGATGGAGCCACCATAGAAAAGGCCCTTCTTCTGGGTCCCACCAGATATATCTCCTTAGGGGACTGAACCCACAACATTTCTTGCCTCCCTGCTCTAGTGGGTCAGGTAGATGTAACTGGCAAGAGAGAGTCCCTCAGATTGTCACTATGTTCATTTTAGGTTGCCAGCCGACCTAAAAGGGTGTAAGGTGTTTCTGGATTGTGCTGTCTGCAACAAGTCCAAATCCAAAGCAGCAGCCATTCTAAAACATGCTACACACTTGTCAACACGCATATTTGATTTGGTACATACCGACATTGTCGGTCCATTTCGGCCTATATTTGGTGGTAGGAAGTATTTCTTAACTATTGTTGATAATTATTCTAGATATAGATATGTATATCCTATGAGAGAAAAATCAGAGACCTTTCAGATCTTTAAAGACTTTGCAGCCCTTGTCTACAATCAACACGGAGTGCGCATTGCAAGAATCCAGAGTGATCGTGGAGGTGAATTCATGTCTCAGCGGTTCCAAACCTGGATGAGAAGGAATGGAATTCTTCATCAGCCTTCAGCTCCTTACGTGCCAGCTCACAACGGAGTGGCAGAGAGACAACAAGGGGTCCTGCAAACCATGATGCATTGTCTTCTGGAATACGCCAACCTCAGTCATCCGTATTGGGGTGAAGCTCTCAAGTACGCAAATTACCTCATCAACCGTACTTGGAGCAGTGCAATAAATCAGACTCCTTTCTTCAAGTTGTATAGGTACAAACCTGACCTCCGGAATCTGCATATTTTTGGTTCATATGCTATGGTGAACATTCCATTAGCTGAAAGAAGGAAAGGAGGTCCACCAGCTAAAAGACTGAGATTTATGGGTTTTGATGACTATTCAAAGTACAGCAAATTTATTGACTCTCATCATACATTGATATTTTCTCAGTCAGCCAGTTTTGAGGAGGATGCTGACTGGTCCAGAATTCATTCAAATGATCCTGGAGTTGATTTTCCCAGAGATGATGTTACTGGTGACGCGCAACCTGATGACCAAGATTCTCAGGCAAGTGTTCCAGACACCAGTTCTCAACCTGATCTTCCGTGTTCGCAAGTCACGGACACTGATGCTAGTGATGAAGATGGAGATGGAGATGATGATGAAATGGAGGAAGAATGGACAATTGTTCTAAGAGGACTACAAAAAGGGGTTCCTCCACAGCGCTATTCGTGGCAAGTAACAAAAACACCTTTGCTTTGCAATAATGTTACAATTCCTCCTGAGAAGTTCACACAAATCAAACATCTTCCTGAAGCAGAACAAGAAAGATGATATGGGGCAATGCAAACTGAGATGGACAGTTTAAA
Organism: Imantodes cenchoa; assembly: GCA_027560375.1. Lineage (NCBI taxonomy): Eukaryota > Metazoa > Chordata > Lepidosauria > Squamata > Dipsadidae > Imantodes > Imantodes cenchoa. The sequence continues at coordinate 28,158 of JANHGD010010816.1, forward strand.
GAAACTCAAGGTGTTTACGCCTGCTGTGCCTCCAGCAAATAAAAGAGTTATTGGTATTGGGTGATGGGTCTACAGAATCAAGAAAAAGCCAAATGGTGAGTCATTGTACAAGGCCAGGCTTGTAGCTCACGGTTTCGCTCAAAGTTATCCTGAGGACTACACGAATATGTACTCACCGACAGTACGAACTGAAAGTGTTAAGATTGGTTTAACTACAGCTACTATCCTTGGTTTGGAAGTGTTCCAGTTTGCTGTTGAAAAGGCATGCCTGAATGCTGACCTAGATAAAGAGATCTACGTCAAAGGTCCTCCAGGGTTCTGGAAGCAAGAAGGGGATTCCTGGGTTCTACACAAAAGTCTTTATGGTCTAAAATAATCTGGTTTAATGTGGTTTTTGTGTCCCATTGACAAACTAAATTAAATGGGCTTGATTAAGTCCGTCACTGATGAATGTGTGTTTACTAAAAGATCTAATGATGTTTATGAAATTGTTCTTGTTTATGTTGATGACATTGTTTACATTGGTCCAAATAAGCAAATGAGTGATAGTTTTGCTAAAGCTTTGCAGAGATACTTCACATTGAAAA
>JANHGD010010816.1:38241-51941 GCA_027560375.1 Imantodes cenchoa
GCCCCCTTCAGATTCGGGTTTCACCCAGTTGTATCAACATGGCTCTAATAATAAATTGGGACTTTGAGGAATACTTTTGACTCGCACTCTAATTTAATTTTGAATGCTATTTGGAACCCTGACATTAACCCGAATCTCTCTTAAAAAATCACCCAGCTACCCCGAATCCTTGGGGCGCTGTTCGGGGTCCTGAGCCCCAGTGCCAACCCAGCAACAGGCAGTGTAAAGACTCCGGGAAGATGAAGATGGAGAAGCAAGCCATGGAGAAGCCAGTAGAAGACAGATTGCGTGTTCATATCGAGACCATCTACTCACCTTCCCAAGCTGTGGTGGAAGCCAAAGAGGCCGCGGAGAGGGAGCGCCAATTGGGGGCTTGGCACAAACAGCCGACCCCTGAGTGCCTCTCTCAACCAGAGTGAGCCTCTCAAGGTGCAGCCGGAGGGCTGAGTTCTCCCATGGGAAAACCATGGGAGCCACATCTGGGAGCGGAAGAGGCCTTGGCCCACGAGTGGAGGCAACTGAAGCTTACGGCAACCGGACATTCCGAAGATGAAGGGTCCCAGCCACTGTCACGGAGCCAGTCGCTGATGGGGCTTCCCGATCAATTCGGATGACTAAGCATGAGTTGGATCAACCCCTGCTTGGGCTCCAAGGCTCCTAGATGGAGCTTGTCCCAGCCGACATTCTCCTCCCCAGGGCGAACTCCCTTATCTCAGAGGAGACACAACTTCCTTCCACACTGCGAAGAGCGAAACCCCAGCGAGTCTAGCCACCGGGGCGAGACCCCTCCACACTGAAGCACAGATGTCCCAGCAGCCTGCACCCCTGCCGGCCCGGCCACCAACTGCATGGGGAATGCCCCTCTCCCCCGGCCAGCAAGCAAAGCCCGAACTAAGGCCGCAAAGTCTAGACCCAGCGGGTTGGTCTTTCTTCCCTGGCATGGGATGGGCGCAATGCCAGTGGGCACCGGGGATCCCACAGCAAGTAGGCTCCACGTCGATGTTCACCCCAGCTCAGCCCCCCACGAAGTCGTCCCCCCCGGCGCGAAAACCCAGTCACAGCCACAATGCTAACCTCAAGCTGCCGGAATGCAGCCGGGTCTCGCCCAACAGCCATTGCAGCAGGGGGTGCAGCAAGGAGGTCCCCAGCAAGCTATCATCCAACAAATGTGTCTTTTCTTTTATGTAGAAGAGAACATATGCATCAAAGACAAATTCCTTGTGTGTCCAATCACACTTGGCCAATAAAGAATTGTATAAACTTATACATAATGTATTTCCAGCAGCTAGTACAGGTAGTCCTCAGCAGATGGGCCTCAACATGACAACAGTAGTTCAAGTTAGTGCAAAGTGATGTATAAATAGACACAAACATCTAGACGCATACAGAGAAACATTGCAAACTTCACATATATATGAATAATGGCATAATGAATCTGGGCTGCCAGTAACTGATCAGTTAAGGTAAGTTTAATGGCAGATAACTTAAAAGAAAATGTCATCTTAGAGCAGGGTGTCAAACTGGATTTCTTTGAGTGCCGGATCAGCACTGTAGTTCTCCTCCCTGGGCCAGAGGGCGGAGAGGAGGAGATGGGACGGGATACCTCCTGCAGCATTTTGCCTGGCCTTTGCTATTTCCAGGCCGGCCCTGCAGATTTAAGCACCCTGTGGGCATGATTCGGCCAGCGGGCCTTGAGTTTGACACCCCTGTCCTAGCATGTGGGTGCTATCAATAAAACAACTCTAAGCTTGGAATCATTACATATTAAACATAAATGTTTAATACAGTAAGACTCTTATGAACATCTACACTTAGAGCATTATGCACAATTCCAAACAGAATACTGTATATGAAGAAATATATTTTAGGGAAGGTGTCCCCAACCTTGGGACTGCGAATCAGTACTGGTCTGTGGTCTGTTGGGAACCAGGCCACGGAAGTGCTGGACGAGTGCATAAAGCTTCATTTGCACATGCACAGGATCTAGGTTGCACATGCAAATCCAACCCCTCCCTCCTGCCACTGCCGCCACTGGCACTGCCAGTCCATGGAACTAGAAAAATTAGGGACCACTGTTGCAGAGCTCAAAAATATGCAAAGAAAAGCAATTTAAAAATCAGATCTGATGATGATAATAACTCTTATACAAGTAAGACTACAGCATTTCTTAGAGCAGAAGTAAGTAGAAAGGAATAAATGGCTAAATGTCCATATGAGGATCAAAATAAAATTCTCTCCCTTCTTCATAAACTTGTAAGTAGTTCTCACTTAACATTGGTGACTTAGCCACCATTTCTTAGAGCTACTTATGCACAAACACCAATGGTTACATGATCACATTTTGAACATTTGGTAACCAGCCCACATTTACCAATGCTAGCAGCAACCTGAGGTCACATGACCACCATTTTCAGTATTTTTTGCCAGTTTCCTGAGTTTATTTCTGGTCTCCAGCAAAAGATGCCCATTGAGTATAATGTATTTGTATAATGCCCATTGAGTATAATGTATTTGACAATGGCGTTTACTTAACAATCGCCAAAAAAGGTAATAAAATCAGGTAGGGACATGTGGTGACCTCCTTCCAAACATAATTCCAATTTCAATTACAGTTGTAAGTAAGGAATACCTATAGTTGATATTTCTAAATGCCAAGAGTTGCAGGATAGATAAAAGGAAGTATTTCTTTATTCAAGCATAATTAAACTGCAATTCACTGTCACAGTTGGTGATGGCCCCCAATGTAAAGGAGAACTAAACGTATTAATATAGAATCAGACTATTGGCCACTAATCTTGAAGGATGTTATTGCATTGGTAGCACAATTTAAATATCAGATGCTGAGAAACAAGACAGGAAGCAATTGCTTTCTTCTCCTTGCTTGAGAGGCTCTTTAAAGACACAGTTTGGCCACTGTGCGACTGACTGACTAAAGAAAGCAGTTCTGACCCAATCCGGTGGGGGAGGGGGGATTTCTATAGCTTATGCCTGAACTTTAGAAGGGAAATAAACTAAGGTCAATGTGATATGAAATTTGGAATAATTCCACAAAAAGTTCTTCACAAGATTTGAGACTTTAGCAGAGAACAACAAAAACGAATGGAGGCTAAAACATATAAAGAACATTTGTTGAAATTGTGTATGTCTAGTTTAATGAAAAGAAGAATTAGGGGTTACATAAGTGTTGCAATATCCCAGGGGTTGCCATAAAAAAGAGGGAGTCAACATATTCTCCAAAGCACCTGAAGGCAGGTCAAGAAACAATGGATGGAAACTAATCAAGGAGAGAACCAACCTAGAACTAAGCAGAAATTTCCTGATAGTTAGAACAATTGATCAGTGGAACAGCTTGCCTCCAGTAGTTGTGAATGCTCCAACACTGGAAGTTTTTAAGAAGAGATTGAACAACCATTTGTCTGAAATGGTATAGGGTTTCCTGTCTGAGCAGGGGGCTGGACTAGAAGACCTCCAAGGTCCCTTCCAACTCTGTTATTCTGTTGCTATGCAACTATTTTCGATACATTTATACTTTATGGTAACATGATCTAATATATAAAAAGCAAAATGACTTTCGCAAATTTTCAAAATTTAATAGAATGTTCAAAATTTTAATAAAATTAAGGGATCCTTTAAATTATATGCTAGCTAATTAGTACAAGCTCCTAATTAAAATAGCATAGTAAGTACCAAATTCTAGTGGTGAGGATGAATACAAATGTAAAATATTCAAATACACATTTAAATAAAAATCTTATTTCCAAATGCCACAAATATATGAATGTCAGTCAGAAAGTACTGTTACTTCAACTAAATAAAAATTGCTTCTTCCCCAAATGCAAAGAATTAAGAAACATCTATATTTCATTTCTTTCCATATTATGCCAAAAAATAGGGGGGGGGGGGTGTTTGCAAATAGAAATGTTTCCCAAGTGACAGTAACAAACTGCCAAGTATTTATTTACCAATGCGATAAGAGGAGGAGGCACAGTGGCTTAGTGATTAAGACACTGGGTTGCTGGCTGGAAAGACCAAGCACCATGTGATGGGGTGAACTCCCATCCTCGCCCTAGCTCCTGCTAACGTAGCAGTTCAAAAGCAGGCACATGTGAGCAGATAAATAGGTACCACTTTGATGGGAAGGTAACAGCACTCCGTGACATCATGCTGGCCACATGACCACAGAAATGTATTTGGATAGCGCTGGCCTTGAAACAGATGAGCACACACACACACACACCCCAGTCAGCAATGACTAGGGAGTAAAGTCTGCAGGGACTCCTTTACCTCAATAAGAAACAGACCAGTCTGCCATCTGGGTTTGCAAGATTACTTCCTTAAGCAGATTTTTAGAAATCTATCCACATGCAAATATCAGAAGCAACTCTACAAAACTAAACAGGTGAGAACAGTGTGAAAGCCTCCCCCATTTTTTTCTGGAAAAATAAAAAAATGAACATGAAGTATTTATTTTAGAATAGCATTTAAAATATATTAATGTATCTCTATCTATATGTACTAAAACCCTTTGCAATCCCCACATAATCTCCAAAACTATGCAATTACAAATACTTTTTTAAGATGGGACCATTGGAACTCCTACGATGAAGAAATATGCCACAAGTGCAAGAATGAGCGTATTTTAAGTGGGCTGCATTTCTCAAGTTTCAAACTCCGAATATACTTGCTTCAGTGGATTAATTTCCCCAATTATGTGTAAAACTGGTTGGTTGGTTGGTTTTCAGTCTTCCGCAAAATTAATGTTGAGAACAGGCTTCTTTTTCAGCTATCTGGATAGCAATGGGCATATGCAGGAAAGACCATCCTTCTCACCTGTTTGGTTATCTCCAAGCTTTCTCAGTTGATCCTCAGGAACTCTTCCTACCCCTCCTGAGGGAGAGCAGCAGTTAGCAAGTTTAGAGTTTCTCAATATATATAAAGTACATCCTTTCATACTTTTTTGTTCTATAAACCAATTTAAATAATTAGCCATTAGCTTATGTCAGAGAATATAAAAGTAATGTTATTAATTTCAAGTATCTTTGGATCTCGTGGAATTGTCTTTTCATTCAAGATTTTAATTCCAGAATTGATTATATCTATGAACAGTGCAAGAACCAGCAGGCTGGAAATTCCTGTATTAATTATTTCTGGTGTACTAGAGGCTTGAGCTACCCAACCATGCTACTGCTGCTTCCACACCCATATTACTTCAATAATTTCACAATCTTCATTGAAAAGATAGTTTTCATTTAGTCCATAAAAATATGGAAATTACCACTAAAAGCAAGTAGATCCAGAAATAGCATAATACAGTGCTTTCAAGTTTCATCTCTTAGTAGCAGTATAGTGTTTTAGAAGAAAATTGGGCTTCAGATGAATTAATGTGATGCAGCAATTTTTAAAAAAGGCATCCTGTTGAACAAATTGCATTTTAAAAAGAACCCTTGAGAAATTAGCCTCAGAAGAATTTATAAAACCTTTCTTTGCATAAACTTGCATAATCATGATTTTACATAGGTCTGGAAATTTTAAAAGTTAAAATGAACTGTTAATGAGAGAAATCTCATTTTTAAACATTTTTAGAGCCTAAAGTTTCTATTGGCAATCTGAATTCAATAATGTTTACAACATTATTGGAACAGAATTTACCTATAAATGTTCTGCCAAGTTCCCCCATTATCTTGTAAGTACACAGGTATGATGTGTAGTGATCACAAAAACTATCTAGTAAACTGCAGACCAAATGCAGTCAATTAAGCCATTATATTCAAAAATTTTCTATGAAAAATTGCCCAATCAGTAGTAGAAATATTTGTTCAATTTCATTCTAAAGGAAAATAATTAAAGCATGCTAGTTTTTAACTTGCCACATAATCCAGTTTTTCTTTTACTATGGAATAGAACAACCACACTCCTAGAAACTATGTAACTTTTTTCATTTTTTATAACTTCTATATGTTGCTAGTTGCATATACACGCATGATAGCTCGTTACTTGTAACACCATGTTATGTTACAGCTTACCATTCTATAGCAAGAAAATAAACACCAAAATACAATTATTAACCTCCAAAGTATCTAGACAATATTAAATCCAACATAAAAGCTATTTATTTATTTATTTATTTATTTATTTATTTATTTATTTATTTATTTATTTATTTATTTATTTATTTAATATTTGGATTGCTGCCTATTTGCACATGGCGACTCAAGGCGGCTTACAAGAATATAAAAACATCATATACAAGAACAATAAAATGAATAAAAGACTCATATATAATAAAATAACCTACCACACCCCCACACCCCAGCGACAACACCTCATATGAGCCATTTATAGGGCTCTATCCCGCTTTGCGTTCCCCAGGCCCGCTGGCAGAACCAGGTCTTCAGCGCCTTACGGAAATGTGTTACAGTGGGGGCCATTCTAATCTCTGGGAGAATGATGTTCCAGAGAGAGGGAGCCACAAAAGAAAAGGCCCTTCTTCTGGGTCCCACCAGGTGTATCTCCCTGGGGATGGGACCCGTAACATTCCTTTCCTTGCCTCGCCGCTCTGGTGGGTCGGATAGATATGACTGGCAAGAGACGGTCTTTCAGATGACCTGGTCCCAAGCCATGAGGGGTTTTCAAGGTGACAACCAGCACCTTGAATTACACTTGGAAGCAAATCAGCAACTAAAGTAGCTCCTGCAGGAGAGGTGATACATGTGCACAACGAGATCTCCACAAAACCATGCGGGCCGCTGCATTTTGCACCAACTGGAACTTCCAGATGCTCTTCAAGGGCAGCCCCATGTGGAGCGCATTGCAATAGTCAAGATGGGAAGTGACTAGGGCATGGGTACCGTAATCGTGAGTAGGGATTGTTGGTCCAGGAAAGGGTGTAACTGGCGCACAACCCAGTTACGCAAAGGCCCTCCTGGCCACAACTGCCACCTGCTCTTTTAGCAGGAGTTGCGAGTCCAGGAGAACCCCCAGATTATGCACAGGGTCTGTTTGGGGTAGTGCCAACCCATGCAAGACCAACGGTGGCAATTCTCCATAGGCCAAAGAGCCCCAAACCCAGAGCCTAGTGCATCACGGGTTGAGATATACAGCTGAGTATCATCAGCATATTGATGATACCTCAGTCCATGGTGGTGGATGATCTCACCCAGTGGCTTCATATGTTGAACAGGAACAGAGGCCTGCAGAATCCCACAAAGCAGTGGGGAAGAGCTGGATCTCTCCCCTATCAACACTGACTGAGAGTGGCCACAGAGGAAGGAAGTGAACCAGGATAGCACAGGGCCTCCCACTTCCATCCCCCAAAGCTGCTCCTGTAGGATACCATGGTCGATGGTATAGAAAGTGCCAAGAGGTCAAGTAGAACAAGGATGCATGCATTACCCCAATCCCGCTCCTGCCAGAGATAACCCAAAAACGCGACCAATGCAGTTTCTGTCCTAGGCCTAAATCCTGACTGGTAGGGTCTAGATAATCCCTTTCATCCAGAAACCTCTAGAGCTGCCACGCAACCACCTTCTCCAAAAAGGGAAGATTAGAGACACGTCGAAAATTATCCAACTGGATGGAATCCAGAGATGGCTTCTTAAGAAGAGAGCGGACCACAGCCTCCTTGAAGTGCTGGGGCACTACCCCTTCCTGTGTGGAAGCATTAATCACCACCAGAGTCCACCTGCCTGTCACCTCCTGGGAAGCTTTCACAAGCTAGGAGGCACATGGGTCTAAAACACAGGTGCTTGTGCGCATATTTGCTAAGATCCTGTCTACTTCCTCAAGAGTGACAAGGCTAAACCATTCCCAGATAACAGGGCAAGAACCTGCCTCAGGGGCTTCCACCAGACCAGCAACCACGTCAGCATCTAACTGGAACAAAGTCAAGCGATTTTGTCTTCCAGAAAATCCGCAAATTCCTCAGCGCGCCCCTTCAGGTGGACATCAATCTCCTCCTTTCCTAGGAAGTGGTGGCTCACTTTAAAGAGGGTTGCTGGGTAATTCTTTTGCAGACGCACTTAGTTCAGAGAAGTATTTACACGTCACCACACGAATCACCATGAGGTAGGCCTTAATAGCAGCTCTTACCCTTGTTCAATTGAGTTCATCCCTTGTCTTCTGCCAGTGGTGCTCTAGACATCTCTTCATCCCTTTCATCCCTCTCAGTTCCTCTGTATACCATGGAGGACAGAGAGGTCTATGGGTGAGGACAGGTAGCATGGGTGCAATCCTATTCAGAGCCAGTCACCTTCCTATTCCAACAGTGACTAAGAGCTCAGCTAGATGGCGCAGATCTGCAGTTATAACTCTCAGCTCCTTCTGGAACCCATCCAGATCCATCAGTCGACGGAAGTGGACAAATCTAATAGGTCCTGCCTCCCTGCTGGGGTGGTGGTGGTGTAGAAATAGCTCTTAAGAAATTCATTGCCACCAGATTGTGATCCGATCATGACAAAGGGACCAAGGAAAAGTCCACCAATTCCAGGTCACATAGGCACTGCTCCGACAAAAACACCAAATCGGGTGTGTGACCACTATTCCTATTTGGGCCTGGATGACTTGGGACAGGCCCATGGAAGTCATGGTTTCCATGAAACCTCAGGCTATCTCTGACTCCACCCCCAGGGATGTCAGGTTGAAGTCCTCCAGAACTAAAAGCCTGGGGAATTCCACCGCCAGCCCTGCGGCAATGTCCAGGAGCCCGGGTAGGGAAGCTGCCATGCAGTAGGGAGGCTGGTACAGCCGCAGCAATCCCACCTGATCCCTTGATCCCAGCCTAAGAAAAAGGGTCTCACAGCCAGGCACTTGTGGAGCCATGCCCCTGGAGGCTGCTCAAGATTCCTGCTTTCATACAACAAAAGGACAGATTCATAGCCTGAATCTCTTCCTCAGTCACAGAATTCCATTGTTCCATCTTAACTGAATGCTCCAGAGCCCCTTAGCTAAATTCAAAATAGTATATTTAAAAACAAGTCTCCAAGAACCAGAAATATAAACAAAGAAACAGAAGTGGAGAAACAGAAACAGAAGCCCATTGTAAACTGTCATGAGCTAGCTGAATAGCCTGGAAGTAAAAATATGTTATTAAAAACATTCCATATCTTATGCAATATTTATAACTGGATTATCTAAAAGATACAAAGATTTGAACTTTATACTTATCTTATTACTCACCTGTGATGGGAATCAGTTTCCAATGTATTTCAGTTGCCTCAGAATTGTTTGAGTTGGAACGCTGTCTATGATAATTCTGTTCAAGGGGTGTGCTAGGACAGGGACTAACACAACCATCAAAGCTACTTAGGCTTCCTGTGCTTGTTTCCTAAATAAATACATAGTATTTCAATTGTTAATTACATAGTGCTATGTATATTAATATAGCATATAGTAAGTGCATGTGTTTGTGTCCATGTGCATCAATGAGAGTATGTATATACACACACGCACACAAATGTTAGCACTGTTAATTTTAATCATTTCAATATACAGTCTTCAGAAACTAAAACATTTTTGTTCTATATTAATTTAAATCATGAATTAAGCACTAATGTGATATCCCTATCTGTATTTACTGTGGCTCTTATTTTTAGAATATTCAAGTACAACAATTTGAATTAACCGATTTACTCACACACAAGTCACTCTCAGACAGAAAAGAAAAGCAATTGTCAAGGTTGCCGCCTGGTGATAGCGCCAGCAATATTTTTAAAAAGTTATTTACTATATAAGATATATTTCAGCTGGAAGTGTTATTTTGTTTCAGCTGGAAAGCTATTCTAGAAGAAGTAATCCTTCCCAGGCTCCCAAGATCAATTTCATCTCTTGATCTCTTCCAATGACGGAATGATTATATTCTCCACATTACCAACTGAACAACCAACATAAAGCCCACAGTCACAAACAGTACAAGGTTAAAAAAAATGTCATCTTCAACTCTCAAATTGCCAGTACATGACAAGCATAATAAACCAGATAATAAGCCCTAGTTTGCTTGTGCCTATTTTGTTACCTTCCCTATAGATGCTCACTATTTTAAATCTACTTCTGACAAATATGCTCATGCACTGAGCATTCAAGCCATATGGAACTTCAATGGTCACAAGAATACAGAAAGTGCTTTATACTGAGTTATATTATTGATTTCCATACATGACTGGCAATGAATCACCAGGATTTTTGACAGATATCTTCCATAGACCTGCCTAAATGTATCTATCTTCAATTCAAATAGAGTCCTTCTTAAAGGAATTCTGCTCTAATGTTGTCTTATTTCTGCATACGTCTGGTTTCTCTTCAGTACCTAAACTTACCTACAAATGCCTCCATTTCGAACACTGAAAAGTTTTTTCTAATTTGGAAACTCTCCAGCTTATCAGAATAAAGCCAGTCCATTATTTTAGCAGTCAAGTCTTCTATTCTACCTTCCTTCCTGCCTCTCAAATGGTAGGAAGAAAAAATAATAAGGAACTGCCCTTTAAAATGAGCTTGTTTTGCCAATGAAAAAGAAGTCTCCACCAAAAAGGAATAATATTTTTAATGTTCCTAGGCGCCAAAACTGAAGTAGTAACAAGAGACTCAGTGATACAATAACTACAATGCCATATGGATAGCCAGTTTGATGTAGTGGTTAAGGCATCAGACTAGAAAATGGGATACCATGAGGTGTAGTCCGACCTTAGGCACAAAACCACCAGAATGACTTTGGGCCAGTCACTCACTCTTAGCACTAGAAAGCAGGCATTGGCAATCAGTTCTGAAACATTGTCAAGAAAACTGCAAGTGACTTATCCAGACAGTGCTAGAAATCAACACTCAAAGGCAAACATATACATGTACTTATATAGAAAGAGCTATGATACTAATTTGTCTTCAGATTTGAGTTAGATTTTCCCACTAAAAATGGCATTAAGAAGTATAAGACAATTGTTCAATATAGCAGTTTCATGATACCCAATCATCTTTAGCTTCACTAATCTGATATGTCCTCTGATTTTGTTAAATTGCAATAGATTTGCAAAAAAGAAACATTCTTACTTTTAATGGTAGTATATGATCTGGATCCGTTTCAATAGTGGAGGCATCAAGAGAACTGGGCAAACATTTTGCATTTTTTTCTAGCATGACTGGGCTTTGGGGATCCTTGAACTGAGTATTTTCATGTGTAGTGTTAGGAAGCACGGGTTCTTCCTTGATCTTTGGTGGAATGGGATTGTATTCAACTGTTCGCTTTGAATAATTTTCTAGCGAAGGCTGTTTAATCAATCTTGCTGTTTGAAAATCCATATTAGTAAGCACTTCCAAAAGTAATTTTGGTAGGTCAGTAACTGGAGAATCAGCAACATTCTGTTGTCTCAAATCAGTATCACGCCCACCAAGATCAGCTATCATCGAAAGAAGCGATTCCGGTGCTCTGTCATCTAGAGTTCCAGCTGGGGTAGGGGTAGAAATATACAGGAAAAAACAAATATTATGCTAAAACCTTTCAACTATCCATTCATCAATTAATGGATATGATACACACAAGGAAACACATTTCTAATATTCTACACTTTGAGCCTAGTGAAAAAAGTGTTCAATGGCAAAAACAGATGCACCCTTTGTATAAAATATCAGCAAATACATTTATACTGATCCTCAAGCCCAACAACTTGTTGGGTATTTTTAATGAATAGCCAAGTTTGAAAAATCTGACCTGAGTTGTATCCAAGGAGAGACCACCAGGAAATCTCACATTTGCTGACTAGACTGGGAAATCAAAACAAAATCTCCAAAAGGCAACAGTTGCAAACTAATAGAGTTTATTATTGCCAGTATATGGATATTTCTAGGCAATAACCAGGAATTGGGTTTGACTCAATGTAGATTTTTACTTACTTAAATGACAGAGACTTAAGTCTTCTGCACTGCAAGGTTCCATATCCACAAAAACTGATAGAATATGCTCGATGCCAAGCCAAATAACAAAAAATTCTGAATTGGTAATTAATGCAAGCAATAAAAACTGTATGAATGTAAAATGCAATCACTCAATATGAGCGATTTTTCATTTGCATTAAGCTTCAAAGTGTAAGAAACATGCTATAACAATGAGCTACATTTATATTTATTTACCTAAACTCTACAATTAATACAGAGGTTCTTACCTTCATAGTTTTCTAAAGTATTGCTCATTTTTAACTGCTTTTGTGGACTCTCTCTTCTACTTTCACCTTTTCGTTTCCGCCTGCTTTCATTTCTATTGTCTTCTGAGTCAGATTCTCTGTCTACATTTTTCTTTGTATAATGAATTAAATTAATCAGATCTTCAATTTTTCCTCTATCACGATCTCGAGAGTGAGCAGACTTTCTTTTTGCAGCTACATTTTCATATTTTGATCCATTTCTTTTTCTAGCTTTTTTTCTTGTAAAATCAGATTCATCTTCCAGGGGTTCATAATCTGAAACAGGACTGAACTGCTGCGGTTTTCTATTACTGTCCATTATTTTCTTCACTTTAGAAATAGAAATCTGGTATGTTTCTGAACCAGAAATATAGGAATGCAAACAGCTCTCAAGATGGGATTTATTTTTAGGACCAGGATACAGAAATGTTTTCTCATCCAGGTTTCCTTTATATTGATATAAAACAAATTCTTTATATTTACTGTATCGTTTAAAATAGTCATTTATATATTTTTCCATCAAAATATTCAAGCCAGATCGAGAATCTTTGCGAGAATGTAAATATGCATAATGCAATGACTGGATATATCTTGTAAGTTCTGGTATAACTTCATGGGCTTCATCCAATACCGCTGTATTCTCATTTTTCTGATCATTTTTGTGCACTATGTTCAGAATGGGATTTAAAAAGGGGGGTGGGGGAGAAAATCAGTAAGCACTATTTCTTGAATAAACTTACACAATCTTGCCTTTGCTTAGTGGAATCAACACATGCATTTCTCGCTTCATCATTTTACCTTAATAGCAACTAAGAAAAAGCCTAACATGCTCAAGATCTATCTTGGAATTCCTATTCTGCTTGTACTTTTAGATAAAAACCTAAGATATTTCTCACGTGTTCATCAGGAAGGATAATGAGGATGGTGGGCATGGAAAAGGGGGCTTTTTCAACAGTATACTTAGTACTTTAAACAAGAATTTGACAAATCTTTGTATTATATGCGTACACTAGGTGTGAAAAAATTGCCTATAATACAGATTGTTCATTGGACTGCTATTTCTTTATACTAGTGTTTGTTACTGCTTTACTGGAAGACTAAATGTCTGGTTTTGTTGCTAATTTTTATTAAATGCAATGTCCTCAATGATTCTGGAACTAATTTTGAAAGGAACATAAAGCTTTTTAAGTAATAAATACTGTACCATTTAACATCACACTATTTCATTTGTAAGTATTTTCAATTTACCTATCTATCAACAACCAGTTTTGTCATACCAATTAATACATGCTTATTTTATACATACATCCACATACACGCCAGTGAAATAATCAATGTATCATTTGTATAATAGCTTTAATTATATAGATTTTATTCTGAAACTTTAATTAATTAACAAGCATTCTTAGATGTACTAAGATATAACTAGATGTAACGAGATCTACAGAAATATTTGCTTAGCAGCTACCAGGTAAAATAATAGCTATTTCTGAGTTAATAGGTAATTTGACAACTAGTGTGAAGTGTAGGCCAGCCCAG
>JANHGD010010816.1:59213-70720 GCA_027560375.1 Imantodes cenchoa
TGCTGATTCTGTAAACCGCTTAGAGAGGGCTGGAAAGCACTATGAAGCGGTATATAAGTCTAAGTGCTATTGCTATTCTGGACATCATCTGCCCAGAGTTTTACACTTATTTCTTTTAGAATGTCTCATTACTGACAACGGCGACAATAACAAAAACATTAGCATCCACTATACTAGGTTGGAACTTCCATTTGTATATCCACCAGAGGGGATTTTTGTTTGTTCCAACGTTAGAGTGCTTAGACTGCTCAACATACATTATTAATACCTAGAGAGCATTGCACAACATGAGTTATTCAGCCCAATGATGTTTTTAAAGTGTAATAAATTTAGAACCATCTCTGCTATGCTGCCACTGCCAGCTCAAATGCTTTGTTGCTCTGCTAGGCCCTGAACAGCTGATTGGTGCTTCTGGTATTTCTTTGTGGGCCACAAGAATTTTTGTTTTATCAATATGGCACTTTCCTTTCAACATGTTGTGCATTGTCTCCAGTATAAAAGTTAACAAATGTAAGAGCTATGCCATTCTAGGAGGTACCAATTCTTTCTCTGGCTTGTACTCCGAATTCATTGTAGGATACTTCGCGTCTGTTTTTTATGTATCGGCCTTCCAAAGAATGCTCAAATAATTTTGATTTAGAAATAAAACTAAATTCTAATTCATGATATGCTCAATGTTTTACATAGCCACAGATTCCAGTTGAGTACGTATGCAGCCAATTTATCTTTCATCATCTATTATTTATTATCATTTATCTTCTGGTCATTACAGACTGCCTTGGTAAAATGCCTGAGAAAATAATGAATATAGAAAAGGGGTGTTGGTGTTACCTGACACGTCTCTTGTCAGTGCGCTGCAGGAGAATCCAAGCATGAGTTGACTTCTGTCTATCTGTGACTGAGTTGTTACAATGTGATGGTAGGAGAAGCCAAGCAAAAGAAATAAGTCTGAGTTGTAGAGCTAGTTATTCCGTCTCTCTGGGCTATACTGAGTCGAAAAACTGGGGCTCAGCCGAGAAGATGAGGCACGGCCAAGAAATTGTAACAACTCAGTCACTGGGCAGACAGACAGAAGTCAACCCACACTTGGATTCTCCAAGCAGCACAATGGAGAATGTTCTTTATTTTCCTGACTGAACAATTTACATAAATTAAATACTAAATACAAAATGTACTTTAAAATAGTTTGTTTCCCAGCCAAGTATTCATCTTAAAACTTTAGTAATCACTGGCATGGGAAACAGCAACATTCTCTTTCAAGTTTACATGTCAGCCTAATTCCAGCTCCCAAGTTTCCTATCTTTCTACAGAAGACTCTTTTAACACAAAGTCTTCTGGGAATTGCAATCCAGGAACCAGGTCGCACAAGGAAGGGAAACCCCAACCAGGCACCTACCCCCAGTCCGTGGAAAAACTGTTCTCTTTTTTTTTAAAGTTTTTTTTTCTCCACAACTTCATATGAAAATCAATACACATATACCTTAAAATATTACAATAAAATATATAGTTACAAGTTAGTCAATCATTCCAAAGTCAATATCTTAGTCTGCACTTAAATCAACAACCATCAGTCTGTTCTGCTTCTTTCCATTACACTCCCCTATCTCTATCTCCTCCGCCTATCTTCTTGCTCCTTCACTCCCCATCTACCTCTCTCTACTCCTTCTCTTCCCCCTCCTTCTACTTCCTTTCACCCTCTTTATCTTTTCCTGAGTGCTCTTTATCCTAACTCATCTCATATTTTGCCGACTGATGCTATATACCCAATTAGGCCAACAGTGCCTCTTCTAAAAGGTTTTTTTTAATTATTGTATCATTTCTTTATATATAATGCTTAATTCTAGGTATATGTTGCTAAGGTAATGCTACCTCCTCCCAAAAATCTGATTTTGTCTTCTGGGATCTCCATTAATTCCAAATTTTCACTCCAAATTGACCGCTGTTAGCTTAACTTCCCAAGATAGTTATTTTTTCTCCTGCCTCTTAAGTTTAACTATCTCTGGCACTCAAAAAAGTTGGGGACAGCTGGCCTAGAATATATATCTATCTTTAAATAGAATAGAAAAAATTGAATAAAACAACAGAATTGGAATGGACATTAGAGGTCTTCTAGTACAACCCCCTTAGGAAGGAAACTCTACACTACTTTAGACAAATGGTTATCCAACATCTTCTTAAAAACTTCCAGTGTTGGAGCATTTACAACTTCTGGAGGCAAGTTGTTCCACTGATTAATTTCTCCTTAGTTCTAAGTTGCTTCTTTCCTTGAGAAGAAGGCTACTTCTAGAGGTAGCCCTCATTTAATAACCTGACTATAAATACCACTGCTAGGTGACACTGAAATGAAACATCATGACTGTGCCGGACTTTAACACAGGGATGAAATGCTATCGGTTCGGCCCGGTATGGGCGTACCAATAGCAGTGGCCACTCATGGTTGGGAGAACCAGTAGCGGTGGCAGCGCAAGGCTCTGCCCACCCGCCTCAATGTCGCCATTTTCTTTTTTTTAATCCTCTGCGCTTATGCAAAGCATTCTGTGCATGCACAGAGGATGAAAAGGCGTGTGTGACAGTGGTGCATGTGCGCAACGGTGGCGGGCGCATGCATCCAAACTGGTAGGGAAGGTAAGTAGATTTCACGGCTGCTTTAAAATATAATCTCTGCTGCAGTCATCATACTTTTCATAGTTTAATTCTAACTAGAAAAAAATCAGTAATTGAAGTATTTTCTGGAAGGCATAAAATGTTTTAGTATATTTAAAACATATGAGCATTCATTACTTTGCAGAAAGAATATCACAACTAGAGGTAGCCCTCATTTAATAAGCAGACTAGCAAGAGCACTGCTAGGTGACGCTGTTAAATGAAACATCAGGAGACTGTACCGATTTTAATATATAATCTCTGCTGCACATCATGCATGATATCACATGACCGGGACTTGAGACTTACTGCCGGCTTTCTCACTTACTTTGTTTGTCAGAAGCCGGCTATGAAGGTCACAAATGGTGATCATGTGACCCAGAATGTTGTGTCAATCATAAATATGCACC
Organism: Imantodes cenchoa; assembly: GCA_027560375.1. NCBI lineage: Eukaryota > Metazoa > Chordata > Lepidosauria > Squamata > Dipsadidae > Imantodes > Imantodes cenchoa. The sequence goes on from JANHGD010010816.1 coordinate 62,267, forward strand.
AGCTGCAAAGTGCCTAAATCACAATCATGTAACTCTGGAGATGCTGCAACAGTCATCAATTTGAAGACTGGACATAAATCTATTTTTTCAACACTATCGTAAGTTCAAACAGTTGCTGAATGAAGCAGTCATCAATCAAGGACTACCTGTACCCAAATTAAGATTTCAGGCAATAGCCCACAATTTTATTTAGTAATTGAATCCTTACCAGCACTCTTATCCATACTAGAAGTCTTTGATCTATAAGCAAAAGTAAATAGTTATAATTAAAAAAAAATTCATTGTTATTGTATGTAATAAAATCTAGATTTTATAGAACAACTGTATACAATTTATAAACATTTTTCATATAGAAAAGAATGGAAGAATATTCATAGCTAGACTTCAATATTTCATTAACTGCCCACAGCCCATCAGCTACACCTTCCAAAACAATATGAAGATAGTGGAGATTTTCTGGTTGAAGATCATATTAAAGTTATGTATTTTTAACACTACAGTCAGCTAAAGGTCTTAAGTCATTTGCAGGAAAGGGCAATATTTGTTTCTCTACTAGGCAACAGCTGAAACCATTCCCCTCATTATTTCCAACATATATCCAACTTATCGTTTTTTAGAATGTCAACAAAACAACAAATCCCAAAGGGAAACTATGGAATCCTTTAAAATGGCATGTACAAAATTCTCCAGATAATTCTACATAAATACACTGAATACATTAATCATGAAGCATTAAATATGAGGAAATATGAATTATCTTTTCTACGGGGATGTTCCAAACTTAACATACCAAGAATCTCAACCACATACAGCCAAAGCAAATTTATATAACCTGAACTTCAATGAGCCAAACTGAGGACACTTAAGGATTTTATTAATAGGAAGCTCATTTGGTAGTTCAATTATCATTAGACTGCATTTTTAAGTTCCTTTGTTTCCCAGGACATGCTCAGGATTATAGTTAGGTTTTTGGAGGCCTTCCATTTCTAAATCTAAGTTAATCACGTAAGTTATTATAAGTTAAATAGTTTGTCACTACTTTGTTGAAGATTTCGAAGTTTGCGGGGTTTCCAACAATTTTTTCCTTTCCCCAATTTTTATGGCAAGGAGTCAAAAGGTTTTAATTTTGCAAATATGAATCAGACAATATCCAAAGATCATTACCATCTGAACAAATATCCTGAAATACATCTAACAGCAGCACCTTAACTGATTTGAATCAGTGGGATGGGGCAGAAAAAGAAAGCAATTAAGAATTATTAGAGCACCTTTCAGGGTATTCTGTGGTCAGAGATTAGGACATCCTAAAACACCAGTGTGCAAATGTTAAACATAGCTGAGACATGAAGATATGCACTTTTTCAGAAAAAAACATTCATTTATATGTATTTTACCCATGAAAAGCCAAAACTAATATTTCCACCGGTTTCAATGTTATATCCCAGAAATTATAGAAGCACCAGTATCATCTTCATTTAGTGCTACTAGGCATGAAGGCATGAAGGTGTAGCTAGGCATGAAGGTGTATCTCTCAGATGTATTACAGCTAATATTATTGCCGTGATTTGCAAACTAATGCAAAAACCTGAATTCATCACTTTCCATATAGTAAACTGCTTTTAGAGTTGAAGGGAGCCTTCTCACTACTGTTTAGGGAAAATTTATAACATACTTGTTTTCACAAATACTACTAGTTGCTTTAACAGAGTATAAGGGGTGTGAATAGTATATAAATGGTTTGATTAAATAAAGGTCATAAATTTTAACTTAACATTTTACAAAGTACTTTTTAAAATATAAATAAAGCTTCACTCACCTTACTTGAGGCAAGTACTTTTGAATTTTTTCATCCTTGTACAAAAACGATACAACAGCATATGGACACATATGTCTTGGTCTTTGCCTGATCTCATGAAATTGATATTCATAGAAGTAATACTGGAAAAAATGCATAATAAACAACTTTGTCTGAAATTTACTAGGCTCAACTCAATTAGATGATCAGTGAAATATTTTGCTGAAATTTACATCAGTGATGAGCAGTCCAGTCGCCTTATCAAGGAGATGGATGGCATATAAATTTAATTAATTGATTAATAAAAGAACTTTGGGAACAAAAAAACATTTGCCAAACACATCTCTGTAATTTTAATTAGGAATGCATTCAATTTTTCAGGTTAAGAGATATAGATATATATAGATGTAATCAATATTATTTTATCTTTAAGGTAAGCCACATTATTCACAGTGCAGAAAAACAATAGAAAACAATAATAATGTCTGAGAGAAAAGAAAATACAGATAATACTTGACTTACAATCACAATTGGGACTAAAATTTCAGTCAATAAACGAAGTGGTTATTAAGTGAGATGTCACTTGACCACTTTACTTAGTGACATAGTGGCCATTGCTAAGTGAGAATCCCAAGTCTTTAAGCAGATGGAACCCCAGGCAAGCAGTACAGGGTTGTTGCTGGGTTTTTTTGGGGGGAGGGTATGATAGGAGGCCCTGGGAGGAGAGGCTCCATGCTAGTTGGGGAAGGAATACTACTGTGTGGCCCAAAGTCTCAGCAGCCCCAGCTCAGCCATTACTATGACTTGCAAGATTGATGTCAACTTTCTCAGGCAAACCAGACAGAAAACAGAACTAAAAGAACTCTTTCTACTTTACTGACAGAATCTTGAAAATCTGAAAGTACAAACTTTCCGCTTGATGCTTTTAGCTGCCTGATCCTTTTGACCAAGTCCTTTCTCAGTTTCTTTTTGTGACCATTAAGCTATTGCAGGCTCCAGACCCTCTTGTCTGATTATTTCCTAGGCAGCATTTCTGCTCAATTTTCTTCAAGGCCATTAATGCATTCCATTACAACCAGAAACTTTACAAAGGATTACAAGTATGGGATACCAACTTGGAGAAGGGTCAGAATGCTGGCTTGGAGAACAACATAAGGGACAGCATAGCCTGTGAAGTGCAGGACATTGGGGCCAACTGGGGTTTTACACAATGGTGGAGTAGCTGTATGGGGCTGTTATTTCTCAGGGGTTGCAACAACTGAAGTATAGGGTTGGGGGGGTGGCACCTGGCTGAGACTGCTGAAGTCCTCAGACTTCAACTTCAGCCCCAGCCCTGATGCTGTTGCCACTGTGTATAACAGTATAGTTTGCTGAAGGGAAGATCGGCACGTGGCAAGTAGAAATAACTGCAGCACTTCTTAAGGTCATAAGTGTTGGTAGACTGACAAGAGTTCAATTTTGGTCACGTGACCAAAGGGATGCTGCCACAGTCATAATTTCAGGCATGGGTTGTAAGTCCATGTTTTCAAAACCATCATAATTTTAATTGGTTGCTGAACAAATGATTGTAAGACATCCTGTATACCTAAATCTAAATTGCCCCATCTCATTCAACAGACTTTCTATAATTTTTTATTAGGCAGATCACTCTTGCTTCTACCATATCTATAATTACTTCACAATTGTCCTTTGAACTATTTGTTTTCTCTTTCTGAGATCTATCTGCTCCATTCCCAATCATGATTTTCTTACTCTTTCTACTCCTTTTCACTGATCAACTCTTTACATATTGTTTTGTAATTCAGTTATTCATTCTTTCCAGCTAAGCCACCTAATATATTTCTTTCATATTGGTCCTTCACTTTTGTATTCAGTCCACATTAATCTAGCACCCCAAATTCTTGCTCGTCTCTTATTTTACTACAAATGCTTAATTAACACACTTCCATTACAAAAGCTATTTTTATGTTTTTTTTTAAAAAAAATATTTTATAATATAAAAATTCCATTTTCAATTTAAACAGTGTTGTCAGAATGCATATACATACATACATACTTTCAAATCTAATTATATTCATTTAATATTTTGAACCTTTTTAACATCTTCCATTATATTAATTATACAACCATCAAATCAACCAAAAAAATTATTCCCTTCTTTCCTCTTTCCTCTCCTCCTTTCCCTACTTCCCTCTTCTCTCCTTCTCCTTTCCCTCCTTTGCCGTTCCCAACACTTCATTCTTTTCTTTTTCACTCTTCTTTTCCCTTTCTACCTCTTTCCTTCATCCTCTTTTTTTCCGGCCTTTCTCTACTCCTCTCCCCTACTTCCCTCCAATCCCCTCCACTCCTCCATCTTCCAACTTTCTTTCTTTCTTTCTTTCTTTCTTTCTTTCTTTCTTTCTTTCTTTATTTATTTATTTATTTATTTATTTATTTATTTATTTATTTTATATGCCGCCCAATCCCGAAGGACATTGGGAAGGAACATTCCTTCCCAATGTTGAATTCAATTATTTACCACCTATACTTTATTTATCAATATACTACTAAAAAAAGATATTGACAGTATTAATCATCCCCATTTTTTTCAATTTTATTGCATTTTATATTATTTCTTTTTTCCAATATTCATCTTTTCCCCCCTTTACCATAACTACATTATGAACAAGATGTTGTCCCCATCTCTTCTTTTAATTTCAACCATAATCATTCTTTTCCTTATTGTTTATCTTTACTCATTTTATTTTTATACAAACAATACCACTACAAGCCCTTAAAATCACATCTCTTACTATATTGACCACTCATAGAAATATCTTCCAAGATATTGCTGATTTTCAAGCTGCATATTAATCTTCTTTATCTTATACATCTGTATTTCTATTTTAGTATAAACAATTGTTTATATGAGAACCATTTAAGATAATTAGTTAAACGCAATTAATAACATTAATATTTAGCTTTTCTAATATATGTTCTTCATCACATCTTAAATCGTTAGAACTAAGCCATATTACTAGTTTTCATCTTTCATCTTTTATATCTTTTTCTTCTTAGCTTAAATATCTATATTTCATTTTATTATAAACATTATGACCTTACATGCCAATTATATATGAGAACCACTTAAAATAATTGTTCAAACACAATTTAATCACATTAATACAATTCAGTCTACTAAAGTACCTCTTCAACCTTCTCTTTTGGACTCTCAAGAATTCCATCTCTCATTAACTTTCTCTTTATTCCCCCTTCTCTTAGCTTCTTTCTTTTTTCTTTCTTTTCTTTCTATATCTATACTTTTTTTTTATTTTACTTCATCAAATTTCCTCCAACTCTTTCCTAGAATCTTCCCACTATTACACCCTTTACTTAATTGCTTTTTTTGCAATGAGTATTTTCCCCTATCTGCCCTTTTCGTGCCACTGTAAATCTGTGAAATCATTTATCTGTATTTTGCTTTCAATTCTTTGTCCTATGTTATTTTCTTGCTCTGTAATGCTGTATTTTCTACATGTTTTATGTCATCCATCATCACTTCTAGTTTCTTATCACCTTTTACAAGTTTTAAAAGTTCATGCATAGTTTTTGTGATCTCCATCAATTCTTCATATATCCACAGTTCCATTTTGTCAATCGTACTATCTTTAGGGTTTTACCATTATAACTCTCTTGATTCAGACTTAATGTCCATAAAGTCTTTAAATTTTCATTTCCTAGTATCCAAATGTCCAGTTTTATTCTATTTCTTTCCAAATCGAAGCTTTATTATCTTCTGCTGACACTGAAATCGAGATCAAATTCTGTAGCTCAAAGCAAATACTCCTTACAAGTTCTCAGTTTCCAAAATCTTTCTGTAATCAAGGTCAATGCTGCACACCATTTTTTTTCTTTTGTTTTTCATTAAGTTATTGTACTGTTCTCTTTCCACCAGCAGATGGCATCCTCAAATTTCCCCTACACATAGACCAGCTTCCTGTTAAAACTTCCCAAAATACTTTAAATCCAGATATAAAATGTTTTCTTCTTACTCTTTGTTCTCTTTTTATTCTCTTTACTTTCACAAAATCCAATTGTAACAATCACAATCCTCTTGGGCTTTAAGTGTTTTAATCTCCGTTTTTTTTCCTTCCTCTGTAATACTCCCGGTTGCCAATTAGCTGCTAATTTCCGTTCCCAGGTCTTTTACAGTCTCATTTTAAAGTTCCTTTTTGTCTGTAACTTGGTCAATCATTCACCTGGTGTCAAGCACCTTGTTCACTCGCCACTCCTGCACAGTACTTGGATCAAAGCAATCTTCACACCCCAACAATCCACATTTTCTTCTTCTTGCTTCTTTCAATGTGGCCGCCCTAGCTTCTTAGCGACTCACAATGGCCGCTTTCCTCAGCTGCCAGTTTTAGAGGCTTCAGCCAACCCTCCAGGGAAATTGTCTTTTCCCTGTTTGCGTTGGTTCATGTCTCTTTTACCCACTGCTGCTCCAGGACAATTTAGGTTAATCCCTGAATCAGCTGGGGATTTGACATTTCTTCGGGAGCCCCCAAAGAACATGTCATCTCACCACAGCGCTGGCCAGCCCTTCTCATTATATTTGTTTCTCCTGACATATTAATTTTCACTTCCAAGTAATAAAATGGGTAGAAGTATACTTTTATATGTAGCTATTTTTCTCATCTATAGACATTCAATGTATCACATACTTCCCACAACTTTTCTATCAGAATCAGCATATAATTAAATTTCATTTACTTTTCCTCCATTAGTAACATTGTACCAACATACCCAATTCATCCGATTATACTATTTTGTTATCTACAGTAACTTCCAATTGTTCATTCTATTTTTTTTTTGTTAAGTGCAAACCACCTTGGTCCTTGATATACTAATTTTCAGATGTGTATTCTTAACGAATCTTAAAATCTACATTTGCTCCAAATCATTTCAGTTCTTAGCTAGTTACATAGCAGTTTCTGCAGAGAAATATATGCATTCATATTCCCAACCAATATATCTCTAGTGACACTATAAGAATTATCCTTGAATACAAACAAGGTAGTATCATGCAATTTTGTTTTATTCCTTGTTCAGTGTTACACCATTAATGAGCACTTAATTTATTCTCAAGCATGATTTCCTTCCACTATCTGCAATCAGCACCTAACCTTTACAAGTATTTCCCAAATGTTGGTAATTGTCACCTTTGTAACCTTTCACAATTCTGCCAAACATTCTTAGGCAATTTCACAAAATATAAATACTCATTTCCTCTGCCTTTATATTATTAATCATTCCTTATTCTATGTCTTTTTCCTCATTTTTATCTTCAGTAGAAATTATTGACTGATATTTGCATTATTCTCCATTTATAGCATTTTTTGGTTCCTTGCTGCATGAAGCATCTTTCATGGTTCCTGTTAAGTGCAGATTTGTGTAACAAAATTCTTTTTACTATGTCCCAAGTTGCTTCCACATCTCCTTCCTTGTGCTCACTTTCCATTCCTTTTATGGGGAAATTATCTTCTAGTAGCTTTTTATTTATACAGGACATATATTTCTTCAACATTTTACTTTCATCACTTCTTCATTACTCTATTTCATCACTCTACTTTCAGACTCATTTCTTTCACATATTTCCTAATCCTTCATACCTGCATTTTTTTAAGACCCATACTTGCTACCAAAACCAGTCTGCTTCACTTTTCAAACATCTCACAATTTCTGCATCTTTTACTGATCCTCTCAACCTTTTAAATAATAAATCAAATCATTATTTTTAAGTTACTCCTTTTCCATGTGTGTATTTGAATAGCCTTGTCATGTATTCAGAACGAATGAAACTTTTACTAGTCAAATATTCATCAAATAGTCACCATTCTCATTCAATTTCCTGTCTCCAAATAGCCCAATAACTTTGTCTCCATTTTTTCCCTGAATAGTAATTGTTTCGAATGATCAACAGTTTTCCCCCAAAGACTTTTCATTTCATTAAAATATAACACAAAATCTACAAAATGACATAAATACCAATATTTTCTGATACATATTTTCACCTTTTCATTCTTAAGTAACCATCCACTGTCACTTCACTTATTCACTGACTTCTGTCCACATCAGCTTTTTTCATTTATTGCAACCTTCCATTTTGCTAGTTTCGCATTTATAACGTATGTACTTTTCTTTCAATCAATTGTGCACTTTTTACTCCTCTTGCATTCTACGTTGCAATCTTCCACATGGTATAGTCATCATCAGATGGGCTCTTCAGTTAACTGAGGCTTTCATATAACACTTTTTATCAAGGCAGAGAAATAGACTATCAGTGATGGCGAACCTATGGCACGCGTGCCACAGGTCGCACACTGAGCCATATCGGAAGGCACACAAGATGTTGCCCTATGTCAGCTTCAGCATGCATGTGTGCACTGACCAGCCGATTTTAAGCCTTGGGGAAGGCTGTTTTGCCCTCCTGAGGCTTCAGGGAACCCTCAGAGTGCGAAAAACGGCCCAACGGGCAAATTGGAAGTTCAGAAAAATGACTTCCGGTTTGACCATTGTGCTGTTTTTCGCACTCCGGGGCGTCAGGAAGCTTCCCTGAAGCCCCCGGTGTGTGAAAAATAGCACAATGGGCAAACCGGAAGTCTGTTTTTCTGAACTTCCGG